>JADRCD010159373.1:0-12142 GCA_019843815.1 Montemys delectorum | reverse complement strand
AAAAAAAAAAAAAAAAAAAAAAAAAGTTGCACAAAGATCAAATGATTATGGGTGTGGTGGCACCAGGGGGACTGGTGACTGAATTTAGAGTCACACATGCTAGGTCACTGTTCTTCCCTCTCCTAGAAGTTGCCCAGTCTGGCCTTGAACTCACTTTATAGCCCGGTCGTGAACTTTTGGGCTTCCTCCCCTGGTCTCTGGTAGCTGAACACAGGCTAGTACCAGCAGGCTGGACTAGACTGTGGGTCTTCAGTGGTCTCATAGGCATTAGCATGACGACCTGTCGCTTCTCAGGGTTGTTTGCCACATTGCTTCAGTAAGCTATTAACTGAAAGGATTCATCAGTAGGTCAGTAGGTTACCTACCGGTTCCCCAGATTTTATTTGCCTCAACCCACAGACTCGGAGGCCTTTTGTAAAAACTGCCTGGAAACTCAGCTCAGCGTACGTGTAGATCCTGGTACAAGTTCGTACTGACCTCTTGTGCAACTAGGAATACCGTTTATTGTGATATGTGGGGTAGTGACCAGGCTTGCTGATCTTATGACAACTTCACACTCAAACTCGAGTCATCTGAAAAGAGGGACCCTTCATGTGGAAAATGCCTCCTTAAGATCTAGCTGTAGGGCACTCTCTTAGGGGTTGATGGGGGAGGGCCCAGCCCATTGTGGGTGGTGCCATCTGTGGGTGCTATAAGAAATCAGGCTGAGCCAGCCATGGGAATGGAGCCAGTCAGCAGCCCCCTCCGTGGCCTCTGCTTCAGCTCCGGCCTCCAGGTTCCTGCCCTGAGTGAACCTGTCCTCGCCAACTTGCTGTTTCGCTCGTGGTGGTTCATCACGGCGTGAGAAGCTCTGAGACAGTGATGGAATGAAAAAAGAAAAGAAAAGAAAAGTTATTTTTATGTCTTGACTCCTGAAGTGCATCTGCGGCTTGTTTTGTCTGAAATCAGAAACTACGTGGAGGAGCGGGGATAAATACAATCTTGAGAGATGTCGCCACCTAGTGGAATAAATAGTGCAACCCCCCTCCTGTCTATGGAGCAGTACTGCATGCTCTATGGACCTGCATCTTCCAGCCTTTTTTTTTTTTTTTTTTCCATTTTATGACAAGGTCTCACTAAGTGTCCCAGGCTAGACTTGAACTCACGGTGTGTGAACCAGCAGGACTTTTGAATTCAGGATTCTGCCTCAGCTTCGTAGGAGACTGAGGTTACAGCCCGAGGCACTCCGTGAATGGCCAGCTCAGCGCCAGGAGCAAGTGGAATTACAAGCTAAGCTCCCAGTTAAGGCTCTGAGGGTTAGCCACAGGAGGAGGATGGGAGAGTGTGAGAACTGTCCATACACGTGGAAACCATCTTGAACGTGGGCCCTTGTCACAAGCAGGGTTCTGATACTTTTTAACAGAATAAGACGACAGAGACCTCAGGTGTTGCAAAGTGTGCCTCAGGAGGAGACTCCAGAGGATCTGCATGAGGCTGTGTGCTAACTTCGTTTTCCCTTTGTAGTTAAAAAGACATTTTACTAATGTTCCAGCGTGCATTCCTTGGCTTGAATGGCTGCTGGCATAGGCCTCTCCAGCAGACAGCTTTACTGTAGTTATCGAATGAAGTGTGGTAAATTGAGGCCAGTGAATTGGCCGATGCTGTTAGTTAGTTTTTAACCCAGAGCCGCCAACAGTGGTAGATGGACTTTCTGAAATAAATCCCCAAGGTTCGTTATGGATCCTAATGAGGAGCGCCCGCACACTCGAGCCTTGAGCTGATGGCAGTGGGCAGACTGGTGTCTGAAAAGCTGCTTTTTGAGATAGGATCTTGTTATGTGACCCAGGCTGGCCTCATCCAGTAGAGGGCACAGAGGACTTTGTGCTCACCGGATAAGCACTAGGGAATCCAGGAATGTTAAGCACACGGGCTTGTCTCTTCCAGGAAAGAGATGTATAACCTGTTTGCCTCCCAGAAGGCTGAGGAGGGATGGAGTTAATAGCCTGTGCTTCCTGTATGACCACGACCACACTGGATCCGCCCCCAGACCCTTAAGATGCCACACCTAGTCAGTCTACAGAACCCATCTTTATGGGAGAGGCCACATGCTCTTTACAAAGAGTTGGGGTTTTGTTTGTTTGTTTTAAAGATTTATTTTTATTTATTTTATGTGTATGAGTACACTGTAGCTGTACAGAAGGCCGTGAGCTATCATGTGTGTGGCTGCTGTTGATCTCAAGACCTCTGCTGGCCCACTTGGGCCGGCCCGGCTCGCTCCGGTATAATTCACTGTAGCTGTCTTCAAACGCACCAGAAGAGGGTGTCCGATCTCATTATGGGTGGTTGTGAGCCACCATGTGGTTGCTGGGATTTGAACTCAGGACCTTCGGAAGAGCAGTCAGTGTTGAGCCATCTCGCCAGCCCTACAAAGAGTTTTAATGTAGTCAAGCCTTAAGCTTCATTGGGAAATGAGATGGAGTTCACTCTCACCAGGAAGCTCTTTCCAAATTGGGCTGTTCTTCCCTGAAATAACCTGCCCAGTGTCAAGACTCGTGAAGTTTGTACCCACACCAGCCACTGAGTTGTCTCGAATCACACTTCCTTCTTGCCTCACACAGATGGACACTCTGCTGAATGCTCACGGAGACACCCCTCCCCCACTAAATCAAACCCCAGTCCTCCTGCCTCAGCCTCCCCTGGGAGTATCCGTGTTCGCCCACCATGGTTGGTACTGTAGTTTGCTTTTCTGTTGCTGTGATAAAAACGTGACCAAAAGCAATGTGGCCAAGTAAGAAAAAAGGCTTGCTTGGCATACACACCCTGGGTCAAGTCTGCATTGAGGGGAGGCTGGGGAGAGATCTAGGGAGGAAATGAAGCAGAGGCCATAGAGCATCTGCTGATCACTCTCTTGCTCCCTCGGGATGGTGCTTAACCTGCTTCCATAACAACCCAGGACATCTGCCCAGGGGGTGCCACCCACAGTGTGCTGGGCCCTCTCACACACTTCAGTAAGCCCCGCAGATGAGCTTACGGGCCAGTCTGATGAGGGCAGTTGCCCAGTTGAGACTCCCTTAACGAACACTAGGCTATGCCCAGTTAACAGGGGACTCTATCTAGGAGAGAGCCAGCTTGAACATTTTAAAGAGCTTTGTCCATACCAAGTTACTTACCTCCCCCCCCCCCCCCCCCCCCCTTACAAGAAAACAAGTGGTTTCTTTTTATATCTCACATTTATGTTAATTTCTTGTTTATGTATGGCTTTTGCCTTTTCTCTCTCTCTCTCCTAAATGCCCAGTGGCCATGAAAACATGGCGATGCCCTAAAATGTCCTAAATGTCCGGTGGCCATGAAAACGTGGCGATGTCCTAAAATGCACACTAATTCTCTCTTCACAGTTACAGGCTAGTTCCACAGGTTTACTTTCCGGAGCAAGTTCATGATGTCATCCGTGCCACTAAGTATTTCCTGCAGCCGGAAATCTTAGACAAGTACAAGGTCGACCCTGGAAGAGTCGGCGTTTCTGGAGACAGTGCTGGTGGGAATCTGGCTGCCGCCCTTGGACAGCAGGTAACAACGGCGCTGCCTCAGGGGCCTCGTGATGGCGGGCTGGGGTGAGCATGCGCAGCTGATGCCCACGTTCTGCTCGTGTGGCGCTGGGCTACCCGCCGCGTGGCTATCTAGCACCTTCATGTGACTGTCCCGGGACCTTTCTCACAGGGTTTTGTTTTTTTTTTTTGAAGTGGGTGCTGAAGAGTGTCTCAGAAAATGCTGATGTTCTTCAGGAAGATGTGGAGACATGAAATAACCACTGTTTAATTTGAACAATGGAATGTTTTGGCTTAAATTTCAATTCTTATGGCTGTTTTCTTAGAGTTTTAAGAGAAATTAAAATACTAAGCCGTTTTCTAAAGTTGTATTCATTATTATTATTTGGTTGTTTTGTTTGTTGTTTTTGTTTGTTGTTTTTGTTTGGTTTGTGTGTTTGAGGTAGAGTATCATGGAACCCTGGTTAGTCTCACATTCTGTAATTTAGATGACCGTGGACTTCTGGTCCCCCTCCCTCTACCTCTGAAGGCTTAAGATTACAGGCCTGTACTACCATACTCCCAGTTTCTATTGATTCTTCCTGGTTTTTTGTTTTTGTTTTTGTTTTGAGACGAGGTCTTACGGTGTAGCTCAGGCTAACCTTAAACTTCTGATCCTATTGGCTTAGCTGTCTAGAGTGTTGGGAGTGAAGGTGCATACCACCATGCCTGGCTCGTAGGCCTCAGAGACAGACTTTTGGCTTCAGATTGGAGAGCTGTAAGTCCATGGCTCACTCCCATTGTTTGGTGAAGCCTCAGAAATGTGAAGATAATGTCGTCCTGCTTCAGGACGGTTATCGGGATGTAGGGAGACTGCACGCACATGGTGGTTACCTACCAGGAGATAGACTTCTAAAGTGACAGTTGTTCAGTTACTGTGAAACACGCTGCCACCTTCTTAGATCCACATGTAGAATTTTAAATGCTGGAATTGCAATGCCGTGACCCTGTGGAGTCGCCAGTAAGCTGAGGTTGCTGGCAGGGAAGTCATTTCCCTCCCACTTCAAGCTTACTCTGGGCAAGTGCTCACTGCTTGCCTGTCCCAGCATAGAGGCTAAGGTCCCAGCTTGTCACCGAGCAACTGTAAACCCTGGAGTCCCACCATCCCTGCGGTCACTCTTCCTATTTTCCCTAGAAGAGGGAGATTTGTCATTTTTTTTTCCTATTCCAGAAGCCGCTACCATTTGACATAGGGTATAAAAAATTAAATGCAGCCCACACTTTCCTCAGGTAATATGCAGCAAGGCGTGTACGTATAAACGATTAGAGACAAGTAGAGTGTTATTGGGGGTTTAGACACCTCAAAGGTCACGTAACCATGAACTGACTCGTGATCTATGAGTCACAAACAGTAACCATTCCTTGTCCTGTAGCTTGGTTTGCTTTAATTCTGAAGGAAAAAAAAAAAGTGTTCATTTATTTAAAGCATTCTGTAAAAGGATCCACACAAGATATAATAATGTTTCTTCTATTTTAGTTTACCTACGTTGCCAGCCTGAAGAATAAGCTCAAACTACAGGCTTTGATCTACCCGGTCCTGCAGGGTTTGGACTTCAACACACCCTCTTACCAGCAGAACGTGAACACTCCCATCCTACCGCGACACGTCATGGTTAGGTACTGGGTAGACTACTTCAAGGGCAACTACGACTTCATAGAGGCGATGATTGTGAACAATCACACTTCACTTGACGTAGAAAGGGCTGCAGCCCTCAGGGCGCGTCTCGACTGGACATCCCTGCTGCCCTCATCCATCAAAAAGAACTACAAGCCTGTCATGCAGACCGTAGGTGACGCCAGGATCGTCAAGGAGCTCCCCCAGCTGCTGGACGTTGCCGCTTCTCCACTCATCGCAGAGCAGGAAGTGCTTCAGGCCCTCCCGAAGACCTACGTCCTCACGTGCGAGCATGACGTCCTGCGGGATGACGGGATCATGTACGCCAAGCGCTTGGAGAGTGCGGGTGTGAACGTGACCTTGGACCACTTTGAGGACGGCTTCCATGGTTGTATGATTTTCACAACCTGGCCGACCGACTTCTCCGTGGGAATCCGGACTAGGAATAGTTACATCAAATGGCTGGATCAGAACCTGTGATGGAGGAAACTCCTCAGGCGCAAAAGCTCTTGACCTCCACTTGCTTTGGAAAAACCTGCGCTTTTCAATCATCTGCACCTTTTCCTCGTTTTGCATTAGTACTGAAATCTGTACCCCACAGACCTTGTTATAATTTACAAAGTGACTCTGACTAACGCAGTTTAAAAACGTCTGAACTTGGTTTCCCAAATGACTCGGTTTTTTGCTGTTCTTTTTTGAAGCCCAAGTGCTAGGTAGGAATGGCCACAGTTTGAGGAGCTAGAAGTAGGCTTAGATCCTGCCTCTCTGTTGCGTGCTTTCCAGAAGTAGTCTTTACAGCGGTAGGTGAGGTAGTAAATTCTGAGGAACAAAACCAGCAACAACCACCACCCAACCGTGAGCTTTTCTTCAGTTTGCTCAGGTTGACTCGGGCTGCAGAGCAGAGTCTAGTGGACACTCAGGGCCAGCAGCCCCCGGGACTGCATGCCCTCTGCCTCCCAGGATGGTCATGTTTCCTGTGGGAATTTTGACAGGATTTCTAACAAGACAGATTTCTAAACAAAAGCTTTTCTTCCTCAGGAGTATTATTTTTTTCTGAGCTAGATGCTGTAAATTCAGTGAGGCGAAAGAGACACTTGAAAGTTACTTTCTTCTGCTAAGAAAACGTGAAGCGACATGCACTGGATATGTCCTTGGGAAAAATCTTTTGGGAACAAGCTTATTTAACTGTAGCGTAAGTTTCCTATTTTGAAATAAGTAAAGGTAGAAAAATAACAGCCTGTTGTTACTTAAGAATACTCCTGGCCTAGGTTACTAAAAGTGGCGTGTATATATTTGGGACAGTAAGGAAATAAATTATGTTTAATAATCGCTTAAGATGGTGAGCAGTGCCTGTAGAAGGCTTTGTCCATTTTTGGCGGAAGACCTAGTGCATCGAGAACTCAGCCTTCTCACTCGTAGCTGAGAACAGGACTATTTTGGTACAGCAGCTGTTTCTTTTCTAAGTTATTTAATGTTAATATATGTAGCTAAACAGGGTTTTTCTGAAAAACATAAAAAATTTAAGATAAAAGGTATTTTAAAAAGAAAACTACCATAAAGTTATAGCCACATGGAATTTTGTGAGGAGATAGATAATAATAGTAATACCACATGTCAGTAAGGGTCAAATACTTTGATATTTATCTGCACATGCAAATCAAAATAATTAGAAGCCTTTTACCTAGTAAGTCATGTTGTACTAGGTACATGATGCTGGTTGGCCATCCTTAATCCAAAATTTTGAGTCAAGTCTTATGATACAAGTGGAAAATTCCAGTGAATATTTATTTTGTATATAAAATTATTAAAGCTATTGTGTAAAACTACCCTCAGGCTATGTAGATCAGATGTATAAAAAGCACAAATGAATGTCTCAATTAGATTTGGGTTCTTCTATTCTCAAGATATTTTATTATGTATATTCAAATATTCTAATGTCTAGAAAAATTAAAACCCTGGATCCTCCGGTCCCAAGCTGTTCAGATGTGGGCGAGCCGACTGTGGTTTAACAGCTTAGGTCAGATGCACTCTGCCCACGGTGGCCAGGGGAACCCACTGCGGAAGGGCAGGTGGTAGCACTGCCTGCCTGTTCCGTTAGTTTTCCTTCCATTCCTGTCCTGAAGTTCTGACTGCCAAGCCTTACCTTCATGGAAGGTCTTCACTGCCAGTGTGGGCACCTTGGGCATACATAGTAAGGGATGCCAGATGAGATAGGAGTTGAGCACCCTGCCCTTCTTCTTGTCAGCCCAGCTTATCTGCCAATAGTCAGAAGCTACACTGAGCACTGAGGGACTGTGCAGAGACCACTCAGCCAAGTCATGATCCAGTTCGTGTTATACAGCAGGGCCTTTCCACTCTATGAAGGATGCGGGTTTCCTGTTTCTGGTTTCCAGCAACAAGATAACAAGTGAAGATTTGCACCCTGACTTTTCATTTATCGTAAAAGCTACTAATGCCTTTATGTACAACACAATATAACTCTGTGTGTGTGTGTGTGTGTGTGTGTGTGTGGGCTGTATGCATATGAAAATAACTGCACTGGCTACCTTGTTGATGTGCCCATGTCACTTGTCTCCCTTTTATCTAAAATCTGAGCGTAGAATAACCTGATCTTTGAGGCCTCTTCCAATATTAGTCTTTTCTACGGTAATTTTTAGTAGGTCATAATTCGGTCTACGATAACCTACTCATCTCTGAAGACTGATTTTGCTTATAAATTGTCTTCTTTTTTAAATTGGCCACATAACATTAATGCCCCCGCAGGGTTACTGTTGTTCATATTTAGGATATAAATTGATACCCATCTTCAGCTGAGGTTGTTATGGGGAGCGGGAATCACAGAATGCTTTTTAAACCTGATATCTTCGTTCCTATTTGAGTGACAGCCATCTTTTCAAGGTGCTGGGCACAGAACCCTGGGCCTTACATGCTTGGCAAGTGCTTTACCCCCAAGCTACACCCGAAGAAGCTCCATTCCTGGTCGTTTCTGCACCATTTAAAGGTGGGAACTATATTTTGACTTCATCTACCTCTGAGAAAGAGGAAAATGTAATTATTCACAGAGTTTCTCAAAGTGGCATTTCTCTTCCCAAATAATGAGCCAAATTCTGCAGAAATCATGGACAGTTAATGGTGGCAGATGTCTGAAGAGGTCTCAAAGATGTAAAGAGAACATGGGGGCAAAGGGGCTACTCACTGCATCTGATGACATAACGTGAGGTTCGTTGTGCTTTGAGGTTTTATTCTTACAGGTATGTTACACTCTACAGCCTGATCTCTTCAGTCTGAGACAGCCTGGCTTCACGTTCCTGTGTTATGAAAAGGTCACACTTTGGAATTCTGAAGGAAAATCTTGAGGTGCTGCAGAGTGTGGCGAGCACCTCTTGGTGTTTTCACGTTCATTTGTGAGGACTCACGTTCATTTGTGAGGACTCGGACTTACGGAATGATGCAGAATGGAATGTTTTGTGCATGACCTTTGACTTTTGCCAATTCCCCACTGCAAAAGGGAAAGGCAGATTTTATGAAGAGTTTTAGGAATAAATACATTTTATAGAGTGAAAACCCAGTATGGTACTGGGGAAGTTTATGTATGCTTGCAATCTTGTTTGGAAATAAAATGGGTCCTTCTGGAAGCACGACTCCAGCCCTTCCCTTGCCTGCACTGTCTGTTTCCAACCGGAAACTCTGAACCCTTCCTTTCTTTGCATCCAGGTCACAGCTCCAAATCTTCTTCTCTTAGACTAACTGTAACTGTAATTTTGTCACAGACAGATGGTCCTGGGACCTTCCAGATGACACTAGCTTCCCCTGTTCAAGTGAAGCCTTCTGTGGATGGGCTATACTCGGTGCTGATATTAGAAAAGATGAGTGTGGACTTGAACCATCTCAGCCAGAGAAGTATCAGCAGTAAAAACAACTTCGAAAGCTGCGTTCCCCCATTTCACTCTGTTATTCTATTTTATTTGAATGTATTATGCTAAGTTCTATTGCTGGGAAGAGCCATGACCAAGGCAACTGTTAAAAGACAAAGTAACTGGGGGCTTGCTTACAGTCTCAGAGGTTTAGTCCGTTATCAGCATGTTACATTCCACTCTTTGGCCCCCATAGGCCTATAGCCATATCACACTGTGAAAATGCATTCAGTCCACCTTCAAAAGGCCCTATAGCCCTCCAGTCTTATCACTGTTTCAATCTCTTAATGGAAATCCCTATAAAATCAACATCAAGAAGCAGACCACATGCTTCCGACATGTGGCACAGGCTACACATTACTGTTCCAAACGGGAGGGAAGACAACATAGTAAATACTGGATCAAAGCAAGACTGAAAACCAGCTGAGCAATCTCCAAATTCTGTGTTCATGTCTGATGTCAAAGCACTCTTAAGATTTCCAACTCGGGCCGGGTGGTGGTGGCGCACGCCTTTAATCCCAGCACTTGGGAGGCAGAGGCACGCGGATCTCTGAGTTCGAGGCCAGCCTGGTCTACAGAGTGAGATCCAGGACAGCCAGGGCTACACAGAGAAACCCTGTCTCGAAAAAGCCAAAAAAAAACAAAACAAAACAAAAAAAAAACTCCAACTCGTTTTAGCCTTGTTGACAACAACACACTTCTCCCTCTTGGGCTGGTTCCACATCTTGTTAACAGCTTTCTTTGGCAGGTGTCCTGCCACAGGCTGGCTAATCTGGGCCTCCCTCAACCCGCAGGAGAAACAGGATCCTAGTCAGGTCGACGAGGTGTAGGCAAAGAAATGATGGTAAAGACGACACATGAAGTACAGGATCTGAATGTATTTCTTATAAATGGCGTCAGACTTTTACAGTCATTGCAAAAGAGAAATGATATGTCTGGCAGCTTAGTAATTAAGGTACATTTGATGCTACCTAAAATACACTAGGTCTAAAAACAGCAGCCATCTCCTCTGGACTGGTGCAGCACCCCTGAGCTCTGAGCACGCTCGGGCTGCCTGGGCCCGGCTGGAGTCCTGCGGGGCTTCGGGTGAGCCAGCCAGGAAGACGGAGGCTCGAATGCTGACTCTAGAATGCTGAATGCTCAAATCTTGACTGCTCAATCTCTTGAATCTCAACTGGTGCTGCACCCCCCGAGGCCCAAGCACTTTGGGCCCAGGGAGCTGTAGACTGCATGAATCTAAGTCCTAGTCCATCTAAGTTCTAGTTTTAGTCAGCATGTGAGCGAGTCCAAATGCTCAATATAGACTCCTCTATCTGGAATGCTGACTGCTCTACACTGTCTCTCTCTCTCTCTCTCTCTCTCTCTCTCTCTCTCTCTCTCTCTCTCTCTCACACACACACACACACACACACACACACACACACACACACACACTGCTCAAGGTCCCGCCCATCCTAGGTAAAACACCCATTATGCTAATCTTCTGGGCTAGTAGAGACTTGTCTCTTGCTGATTTCTAGGAGTGGTTCAGCTAAGTACTTAACTGAGAATGAGGATTCTACTTGACCTTACCTTGGGATAAGTCTCCCATTCTGTAAGCTTCAATGCCCTATTCCCTTTCTTATTTCCCTAACAATGCCAGAGGCAATTAGTCTAGGTGGGTAACATTCCAAGCCAGGGTTTGGCTAAGATGTTGGTAAAAGGTCAGAGAGAAATGTCCGATTTTTTTCTCTAGCTGTCATATTTTGGTGGGCATCTAGCACAAGAGTACGAGGACATATCTGGGCCACCTCTGAGTTAGGGGGTGCCAGGCGACAATACAGGTGCAGGAGACTGGCTTTCTTTAAGCTTACGCCTCAGATACTGTGGTCACACAAGGTCTACGTGGCAGTGTCCTATGGTTGTGGCACCTCCATCATCTTGGGGTTTCTAGGGAAGTCCAGGCTTCACCTTCACACTTCACACATGGGGTCTCGGGGCCTCCATGCAGAGATACTTCTGACATATGCCTGGCCTCAACAGCTTTCCCTAGATGGAGAGGAAGATTCCATAACCTCTGTGACGGTTTGTACATGCTTGGCCCAGGAGAACACTTTAGTAGGTGTGGCCTTGCTGGAGTAGATGTGTCACTGTGGGTGTGGGTTTAAGACTCTCATCCCAGCTTCCTGGAAGCTGTCTTCTCCTAGCAGCCTTCAGATGAAGACGTAGAACTCTCAGCTCCTCCTCGTACCATGCTTGCCTGGATGCTGTCATGTTCCCACCTTGATAATAATGGACTGAATCTCTGAACCTGTAAGCGATCCCCAATTAAATGTTGTCCTTATAAGAGTTTCCTTGGTCATGGTGTCTGTTCACAACAGTAAAACCCTAACTAAGACACCCTCTTATCTTCTATCTTTGACTCTAAAGCCAGAACCACACTGCTACAGCTGCCAAGTTCTGCTGCTTGCTGGAGTTGGACTTTGCCCCTTGTTCAGTTCCATCGGCATCAGCGTTCTTCCCTGACATCACCACTCTCTCTATTCCATTTAGCATCGGTCTTTTCTTTAAACCTTTTTTCCCTCTGTCCACTGGACTTAGCTCTATACTTTTTGGTACTCCTTTCCTCAAACTATACATTTTTTATTTCTCATTGTCCAGCTCACATCTTTTCATCTGTATAAGACTGGCCACTAATAGTCAACACTAGATTATCTTGAAACCTCCTCTGCCAATGCCATTGATCGAAAACTCTAATGTAACCTTGGGTAGATTTTGGGGGCAGGGCAAGGGCAAAATACCACAAGAATAACTCCCTAGACACACTTCCTCCAACAAGCTACACCTCTTAATCCTAACCCTTTCATATAGTGCCACTTCCTGGTAACAAAATATATGAAGCCATTCTTACTCAATCCACAACAAATACAGGACTTGAGAAAGCTTTCTCTCCGAATTGATTTGTCTGTATCGGTATCTGTGGTGGTTTGAATAGGAATGGCCCCAATACACTCATGTGTTTGAATACTTGGTCTATGGTGTGGCCTTGTTAGAGTAGGTGTGGCCTTGTT
>JADRCD010159372.1:0-11326 GCA_019843815.1 Montemys delectorum | reverse complement strand
GTGTGTGTTGTGTGTGTGTTGTATGTGTATGTGAGAAGAGGCTCACAACCACATGTAACATCAGTTCCTTTCACCTTGATAGACACCTACACTCACGTGTATACATCCATACACAAATCTACACACACACACACACACACACACACACACACACAATTAAAACAATTTTAAAATCTTTAAAAAATGTTCAACCTTATAAAAAGATAGTGAAAGTCCGTGAGATAAAAGAGTATAACACTATATGCGTTTGGTAAGGCTAAGGGAAACATGTTATCACAGAATAATGCACATACACTCATACACATTTAGGAAAAAAAAACACAGGAAATAGGAAAGACAGAAGAGATGAAGAAAAAGCAGGAAAGAGGGAAAGAAAGGGAGAGGACATGAATGCGCAATGGGCAAGGCATACATCTTTCTAGGGTAACTTTGCAATATGCATCTACTTTTGACCCAACAGTCTAGTATCACTTCTGGGACACCATGCAGATTCACTCCCAACAGTACACATATAAAGGCTCACTTACTATTATATGGTTTGTTAATTGCCAATTACTGAAATCAACCTACATGTCCATGCAGTGTTGGTCATGGAATAATCTTTGGGACAGTTGTAGAATAGAGTGCTAGAAATGAAAGACATAGGATGTTTCTAGAGACAGCTCTAGGAACTGGTGTGGAGATATTTCTTAGAAAACATGGTGGGAAAGAGTAGCTGTAATATCAAGAAAAGAAGGTGCCATAAGAATATGTGCATGCACCTGGTCCTTAGGACATAAATAAGATGACAAAGGAAACTGGGAGTTGATGAGATCAGTTATCCCAAGGGCATGATGGAAAGAAAAAGAGGATGAGCAGGCGGAGGCAACACTCTCCTGAACACATCTGTTTGCACAGGTCTGCACTGGAACCATGTTAATGCCTCACATACACCAGGGAAGCTGGAGGATAACAGAAAACCTTAGGGAGGATATCAACAGAAAACAGTGAAACAAAACCAACCACACTAAAAAATGAGAGTGGAAAAACATTTTAACCTGTAATTTTTGAACACAGCATTTGAACAACCTCGACCTCCCTTAGACACACAAAGCACTTTAAGTACTGAACTCTTTTTTTATTCAGACACCTGAAGTCTGAGCAATTAAATAGCTATTTGTGGATAAGGGACGTCAGGCTTCACACCATGGCCTAGAGGGGTCCAATGCTCTCTTCTGGCCTCTACAAGTATCCTTGCACACACATGTACACATACAACTCAGACAGAGACACACACCTAAGTTTTTTTTAAGTTATTTTCTTAAGTATGAAAATGATGCGACTAGGTAAGAAAGCTCATTTGTAAAGTGTTGTGACATATTTGAAATGAAAGTGGTACTGTTTGCAGCTGCCTCTGGAATGCTTATACACAAACCTTAGAGACAGATGGTTCAGCAGAGAAAAGACAGGGCAAATTATTAACAACTGCTAAATCTAGAGAATGGCTTCAAAATGTTCAATGTCTTTTTATTTTTCAACTTTTCTTCATGTTTAAAATGTTTTGTAATAAGTATATGAAGGAAAATAGCAAAATAACCTGGGGCTGAAGATTCCTGGGGTCACTCATTGCATCCAGTTGGAGACTGGATGCTAGATGAACACATGTAGAAGCTGGCTGGCTTGGTCCCATCACGTCAGATGATGAACATGAGCAATTGCCTAGTCATCAGGCAAACCTTCCTTAAATGAAACAGGTATCAAATTAAACAGTACAACTATCTTCAAATAACAGATTAAAGAATATCACAATCCCATGCATATAACATTCCAGTAAGTGAAAAAAAAACCTAGCTTAAAATTTTTAAAAATAATCCAAAGTTTACAGTAACCGCACACAAGAATGACTGCTTAAAAAGAGGTCTATTTCTTGCATTTATAAAAGCAGCCACTTTTGAAATTCTTATTTTCAAAAGAATAGGGAACCACTATTTTAATGATAATTCCCTTGGACCACTTTCGTTTTAAATCCTAACGGTCTATAGTAAGTTCTATTGTGACAAACTATTATTTTTATGATCGGATAGTTTCATGGACATGTACTACATGAATAAATCCTAACTACTGATCAAAAGAGCAGAATGTATTCATTCCAGAATGTTAAGTAGCTCAACTAAAATTCCAAGGGATTCTAACTAGCTGAATGGGCTCTCTAGACGTTTAGCTCCCCCATCATCCCCACCCTGTACACATTCACAGTGAGACCATATTCAGGCTACTGAAGAATCTAGGATGTTCTAAAAAGCTTCACCCCCATCCTTCTCTCTATTGGCCCTACCACTTGAGGTTAACCATGTTGTCGTAGCTATTTACCTATTTCACTGTCTGTGTCTCAGCTTCCCAGCTAGACATGGCTCCTTGAGAATTGAGGGCCTTGTCTTACTCTCTCTTTTTTTTTTTTTAAAGATTTATTTATTATTATATGCAAGTATGTGTAAGTAGCTGTCTTCAGACACACCAGAAGAGGGCATCAGATCTCTTACATATGGTTGTGAGCCACATAGGGTTGGTTGCTGGGATTTGAACTAAGGACCTTCAGAAAAGCAGTCAGTGCTCTTAACCGCTGAGCCATCTCTCCAGCCTCTTGTCTTACTCTTTTATTTCCCACAATCAGTACTTTGAACACAGTAAACAATTTAATGCAACATGGTTGCATTGAGCAATTTTCTGAGAAGTTATAAGTTTTAAATACACTGGAAAATTTGTTCTCTCAAAGAATTTTAGAGTGAAGCAATTGGGAAGTTCAAGGTTAAGAGGAAAAAAAAAAAAAAACCTAGCTTAAAATTTTTAAAAATAACCCAAAGTTTACAGACTGGGTCCTCTTAAAGGCAGAGCATTTGCAGGAACATAAAGACAGCTGTACAAGACTGCCTGTTTCTAAGACTACAAAGACATGATCCAAGAAGCAGATGGGAAGCACACTAGAAAGGCAATGCCAACTGGCCTGCCAGCACCACAGGAATGGAGCTGAAGCGACAGAATGAGCTGCGGAGTTGAGCCTGTACACTTCAAGTCAACAATCACACACACTATCACACACACACACGTCCAAGGACACCCACCCCATGCCATTCCCTTGTAAAAAAGTCCTGGGATAGCCCTCTCCTATACTGCATTCCCCATCTTTCCAAAAGTTCCCAATTTGTTACCCTACACACCCTGTGACATCTGCCACAAAGTCTCTCTGCAGGAATCATGAGGTCCCACATCAGTTCCTTTATCTATACCCAAGACAAACTGTTCCCCAACCTCTTCCCTCCCAGAATCCCAGGACATCTCCAACTGTTTTCTATGTCTCTACTGGAAGGTGCCTCTCAACCCACCCTCCCCCATCTCTCCCAAATCATTCATTATCACTCTAGCTTCAGGAATCCCACCCATAGCTCTCTTCCCACTCCTCTGCATATCATCTCTGAAATGGCCAAGGTCTATTTCCTCCCCTGAAACTGTCGGCACAGTTGTTCTCACTGCAGATACTCTGGGAAGATTCTCATAAGTTATTTCCTCCCCTGCAGACCTTGGACTGACCCACATCCTGGTACCAAGCTCACCTATGTAAGACACTTCCATAGCCTGGCCCCTCCCTACAAGTCCCAGGTTCCCTCTACTCACTGCTTCTTCCCCTGATGCTCTTACTCCCTCAGTGGACGGTCTCTTAACCACTGTCAGGTCAGAGACACCTTCATTTGCTTCCTGTCCAGAGGGCCCAGCCGCCCACACTGCTGCAGGTACATGTCTGACCATGGGAACCCCAACACCTGCAAGCATCCCCTGATGCAGAGCCTCCCTTGATGCCTCACGAACTGTTCCACTGTGTCTCCTCCACAGATCAGAAATACCTTCAGAGCCTGCTTCCCTCTCAAGTATAGGGACATTGGCAGCAGTGGGTACCTCGGTCATTTGTCTTCTTTGCCATATCCCCGAGCTTTCTCCACAGCCTCTATCCTCCACCCCCTGAGGCCCAAAGAGCCCAGAAGCTGCGGGCTCTCCCACAGTTGTGGAAATTCTAGCAGCCACAGGCACCACAGCAGACTGTCTTCTCTGTAAACCCTCAGAGAGTGTCACATCCCCCATGGACTCAGGGAGCCCCACAGTCACTGATACCCTTGTAGGTGGCCTGCCTCCTGAGTCTGAGGCTCTCCTACAACTGTGTTCCCACACTGAACTAGATGCCCCGAGAGCCACATCCACATCAGCTGGGGATACCCCTACTGTCACAGGTATAGTCTGTCTCCTTCCTGATAAGCCTGAGAAACTTCTGGAGCCAGCTTCTATCTTCAGAGAACCAGGGATTTCAGGAGCCAGCAGAACCCCAGTAGCTGGTCTCCTTCCCCACGAACATGGGAGAGTCCCAGATTCAGTATCCTCTACCACAGATGAGCACTCCTCAGGAGCCATGGGCCTCCCGCAGGCAACATGAGTTCTTCCCTGCAGGTTCACACCATCTGTAGAGCTGCTTTCCTGACACTCCCACAAGCCCACAGGTACATCTAGAGTTGAGGGTACGCCTTCTGTGGCACACCTGTGCTTTGGCACAACCGCTTCAATCAATCCCACAGCTTGCCTCCTCCCACACGGACATGAGAGAGCTCCACATCTGACATCCTGAGGCACAGCCCAGGGTATCCCAAAAGCTGCAGGCTCCTGAGCCTCCTGCTCCCTCATGACCTGCCTCCTTTCCCACAGGCTGAGGGGACTCCCATTGGACTCCATAACTGGTCCTGGCAATGGCTCAGCCAGAGGAGCTTCTTGAACCTGCTGCCTCTCCCACAGGCCTGAAACATCATAGCTGGTTTCTTCTCCCCTACCTCCTGACAGCACCACCGTCTGCAAGCCTGGCACCTGTCCTGCTCCCCACAGTCCTGGAATGCTTGCATCATCTGCCTCCTTCCCCAAAGCCCCGGGTGCTCCCATTGCCTGTTCTATACCCCACAGGCCCCGGGCACCTCGAGAACCTATCTTTTGCTCCTCAGAAGCAGACGGTTCTGCAGCCTGTGCAGCTCCCCATGACCATGGGTCACCTCCACATCTAGCTCCCTCTTCTCTAGCACAAGGCACTCCTACAGGCTGCCCCATGGTCCTTAGGCCAGGAACACCTCTAGAACCTATATCCTCCACCTCTTGTCTCTTTTGCCACAACCCTGGGCCCCCATGGGAGGTGGTTTCATCTTCTATAGCCCTGGGTAGTACCAACATTGCATCAGGGCCTCCTTCGATTTGCCCCCTTTCCCATAACATATTCCCATATTCAGCTTCTTCTGCGAGAGCCCCAGAAACCTGCACTGACTGCCCTCCCCCACACAGACATGAGGTACCCTCACATTCCCTCACTTCTCCAGCTCTGGCCCTTTTCAAGACCTGAGACCATCCTACGGCCTCAGGCGCCGCTCCAGTTTGTCTTTTTTCCCAAGGGCCAGAGGCAGCCCAGTCTACCTTCTCTACTACCTCAGGTCCACCCACAGCCAGAGGCGTCTTCCCAGCTTGTCCCTGCCGGCAAAGGATAGAGACTCTCTCACAACCTGCTCCTAGTCCTCTAGCTGTGGGCAGTCCTGAGGCCTGGGGGAATGTCCTAGTACGTCCTCTCACCCAGGGTCCAGTGACACCACTTCGGCTGGTCTCTACCCAGGAAGCTCGCCCAGGAATACCCTTCTCAACTGGCCCCTCTCCCGCAGGAACAGGATGGAGCTCCACTCTGCTTCCTTCCCAGCATCCTGAAGCTACCCTCATAGCCTGCACCTTCAACCACAGTTCCAGAATGCTCTCATGGCCAAGTGTTCCTGGACGACCTTTTCTCTCACAGCTTGGTGAGCTCCTATAGTCTAGCTCCTCCTCCCCAGATACAGTCACCCACACAGACCCAGCAGGCCCAACCACCTTGGGCTCGCCCACAGCCCCGTTCACCCACACTGTCCTGGAGTCCATTGCTGCTTCCACCGAGCCTGCAGTCCCAGGTGTCCCAAAGGCCCTGTTCACCCTAGGGGGGACTGCGGGCTCCACAGTCCTCTTCTCCAAAGGCTGCCGACCATTCTGCAGCCTCCCTACGTCTGCACAGAGCATCCGCCGCACTGAAGACCTCACCCGGCGCCTTACTCCATAGCCTCGGGACAACCCTGCACCCCACCTCCTCGCCCAAAGAGGCCGAACACCCCGCCGCAATCTGCCGGCCCTCACGCAAGGAGCCGGCATCTTCGCTGCCAGCGTACACCCGCGTAGCGCGGGCAAGGGCCCCGTGCCGGGCTCGCAGCTCCTGGACAATTCCTTTCCCCAATGCAACCTCAGGCAAGCTGTCTTTGCACCTGTTCCCCGCACACGCACTCACAACACACGGATCCCGTCCTTGCTGCCTTACTGCCTCCCAGCTCTCTCCAAACCCCCGCCCAACCCCGGACGCCGCCCCCAGCCCCGGCCCCCCTAAAGTCTGACAAATGGAAAGGTGATAGGAGGGGCGGAGCTGCAAGGCAAGCCTGGGGCGAGGTCTCTCTCACTGTCTGGTTGCCCACCGCAGCTTCCCAGAATCCCCCCAGCTTCGGCCCAAGCCCACCTGGTTTGGACGAGGCGCGGCCAAGAGACCGTGAGGCGACCCCACGCTAGGCCTCGCTTCCGGCCTCTCGCCCAGTCGCCATGGCAACAGGCGCGCTGCTGTTGGGGAGCCGTTGAGTTTCCTGAGCCATTTGAGGATCAAGGTGTTGCACCGCGACGGGCTTTGCAGTCATTGTCCATGAAGCCAGGGTGGGGACCACACCAGGTCAGGCGTCTAGATGTCTGAAGGAAACTGGCGCCAAAATGAAACTCCAGCAGACCAAAAGGACGGCCCTACGGAGTTTTGGCCATCCGAGGCTCCCGTAGCTTCGCACTGCTGCGGCGACACCGCCCACCCGGAAACGTGGCCACGCCTTTCTTGGGCCCCGCCTTGAGGCGGCAGGACCCTAGGGCACCTCCCGCGCTCCTCCGCATTGTAGTACTCATGGCCACCTTCGAAGAAGTGAGCGTGTTGGGCTTCGAGGAGTTCGACAAGGCAGTGAAGGAGCATGAGGGCAAGACCATTTTCGCCTACTTCAGCGGTTCTAAGGATACAGAAGGGAAGAGCTGGTGTCCGGACTGCGTGGAAGGTGAGACTGGGACTAGGACTGGGGGTTGCTGCGCCACAGAAGTGGAAGGA
Source organism: Montemys delectorum (assembly GCA_019843815.1). Taxonomy (NCBI): domain Eukaryota; kingdom Metazoa; phylum Chordata; class Mammalia; order Rodentia; family Muridae; genus Montemys; species Montemys delectorum. Next base: position 4,131 of record JADRCD010159372.1, on the reverse strand, counting down.
AGAAGGCCCCTGCTGAAGTCAGAAAGTGGGATGAGACCTTGGTCCTGCAGATCCGCAGAAGCGTCTCTCGTTAGGTCCTTACTGGCTCCACCCAAGGATGACCCTAATTTTTATCATGGATTCAGATCTTGGGACTTGGTTCTTTAAAATTCTCAGTTCCCCAAACGATTAGTGTCTCATAAAAAAGACCAGACTCACGAGTTCATCTTTCCGTTAGCAAATATGTATGCTGATTTTCTGAGTGTGTCTTAAAGACAATCAGGACTAGGACTTAAGTGATTCACGAGCCCTGAAGACACCCGACTTTTAACATCCTATCTTACAACGGGTTAAAGTCTAAGACTGGGGACGGGGAGGGCGCGGGCTATCGCGGTTATGTGTAATTATTTTTTAACTTTTTTAAAAAGCTGAGCCAGTCATTCGAGAGGGGCTGAAGCATGTTACTGAAGACTGTGTGTTCATCTACTGCCAAGTAGGAGATAAACCTTAGTAAGTGATCAATCATTCATACGGTATTTCCTGACATGGACTAGAGATAATTGGTCAGGCTCTGTGTTTTAGGTATTGTCTGATAAGCTAAACAATTAGAATTATTGAATTCATATTTACCGTTTATGTTCAGCCACATATCATCATCAATTAACAGAATTCTGTTGACTTTACATCTATGTTTTATCTCAGCCACACTTTTAAACTTTGCAGAAAGTGACACATAAGTTCTCAAAATGTTCAAAGGCTAACAAAGGCAATGGTTACTAATATATAGGTAAACTGTTGAGTAAACTGTAATAAACCAAGTAGTATTTTTCATTATCTTTTTCTTTTTGGAACAGCTGGAAAGACCCAAATAATGACTTCAGACAAAAACTGAAAATAACTGCAGTGCCTACACTTCTTAAATATGGAACAGTAAGTGTCTACCTTTATGCTGAGCTATGATGTAGTTAGAACTCAAGTTGTTTTAGAGCCAGGTTTGAAAAGATCTTGACCTTTGCTTTCCAACATCACATTGTTGTTCAGACCGCATCAGAAACACGCAAGTGGGTGTCCATTCCTCTGCCAATCCCAATGAACTATTAATAATGCAGATATTAGTGTCTGGGGTGTGTTTTTAAGCCACTTTTAAGATTCTGTGTTCAGAAGAAAGTTGACTCATTTCTGAAAGCACCTTTGTCAATGTTTTCTAAATCCATTTTTTTCAGGTTTAAAAGGGCTCTCCCTTTGTTTCAGCCCTGCCCCTAGGATCCTAAATTAAAGAGCTGAGGCTAAGAAATGGCACCAGGCATGCTGTCTCTTGTTTTCAGATGATAGGGCTTCCTGGTGTGGAAATTGAAGGCCTTCCAGGCCAAGTGTTTCAATGATTCATCTTGAAACAAGTATCCTAACTATTTAATAAAGCTTGTTATAACTAGCATAATTTCTGTGTTCAAAAATTTGTCATTTGAAGTAGAATTCATTCCACCCCTATAATATTTATAGCAGTGGTAAAAATTTAACATTCTTTTTGTTGTTGTTGTTGTTGTTGTTGTTTTGTAAAACTTAACATTCTTTTTACAGCCTCAAAAACTTGTGGAGTCTGAGTGCCGTCAAGCCAACCTTGTGGAGATGATCTTCTCTGAAGATTAAGATTTGATGACCTTGCTGGACTCTGGTGACATATGCCTTTAGTCCTAGCACTTGGGAGGCAGAGGCGGAGGCAGAAGCGGAGGCAGAGGCAGCTGGATCTCTTTGAGTTTGAGGCCAGCCTGGTCTACAAATTGAGTTCCAGGACAGCCAGGGCTACACAGCAAAACCCTGTCTGGGAAAAACAAACCAAAACAAAAAAGCCTGATGATTGCATTTTTGTATTGATTGCCTGGTTCATTTAAAAGAAGCTGCATAATTGCTTTGAATTGATTAGTAAATGATGTTGTTAAAATCAGTGTATGTCTAAACAATAAAGAATTAAAATACAGGCGTTAGTTTTTTAACACATGACTATCTAAAAGGTTTGCGTCTTCAGTACGGTAGTAGTAGCTCAAAGGAAATAGTGAAGATTAAAAAGTAACTTACTAACTTCTAAATCTGCAGCAATTAGTATCTGTTACCTTAACTTCTATGTATTTGCAAAACCCTTTTCTGCCTATGAAATGGAGAACTTAATTAAACCATTTAGAAAAGACATGGAATTCATATGCTTAATTGAGGCAGTTTTCTTTCACAGATGTCTAAAATGTGATTCTCTTGTTAGGGTTCTCCTAGCCACAGGCAAGTACTATCAGAATCTTAATTTCTTCAAGTAAGAAGAGTGTGAGGCATAGTGACAACACCTGTAATCTTATTACTTTAGATGCTAAGGCAAGAGGATCACAAGTTTGAGGGAAGGGTAGACTACAGAACCAGACCTTGTCACAAATGAAAAGCTCAACTATTGTTCTGCAAGTAAAGCAAGAATGTGGACTGAAGAGATGGCTCAGTGCTTAAGAGCGCTGGCTGTTCCTCCAGAGGATGTGGGTTCAATTCCCAGCACCCACATGGCAGCTCATGAGATGTTCATAACTACAATTCCAGGGAATGGGACACTCTCTTCTGGCCTCTGAGAGAACCAGGAATGCAGTGATACATAGATGTACATGTAGGCCAAAGATTCATACACATTAAAAACAAAAACAAAAAAAAAACCAGTCAGGCCTGGTAGCCACCTTGAAGCCCAGTACTCAGGAGACTGAAGTGGAAGACTCACAAGTTCCAAGGCTACCTGGGCTACAAGTGAGAACCTGTGTAAAAACAGGGTGGGGTTCTTGCTGCCTTTGTAGAGGGCCCAGGTGTGATTCCCAGCACCACCTCACAACCACCTTCCACTGCATCCCAGAGGATACGATGGCCTCCTACCGTGCTTCTTCCAGACCAGACACTTGGGGCACAGTCACAAAATCAATCAACACATAAACATCTGTGTGAAATAGATTAAAAGAGAAGAGTGTTTTAAGACGGTGCCTACTTATGGTACTTACCAAATAAATGCTAACTTTCCCAAAGGTGTTTGAGGCTCACAGTAAAGGCCAAGAGTCCATCTAGTCATTAATTGCCAGTCTTTCCCTGCCATCATCAGGTCAGCCAACTTATAATACAGGGAGCAATTGAGTATATCCTCTCCTGCAGAAAGAAGGAGCTTAGAGCTCCCTGACTCCAGTCCCCTCTCCTGAAAACAGGAAGGGTATGTGATGGCTATTCCTGGTTGTCAACTTGACTACATCTGGAATGAACTAGTCCAAAAATGGAGGGCTTCTAGATCCAGATCTTGAGACATAGTGGCCATGAAAAGCTTAGGCACAGGTGAGGTAATCCCAGGAGACTTTAATCTCAGGAGACTGAGGCAAGCACATCTCTGAGTTCAAATCCAGCCTGGGACAGAGCAAGTTCCAAATCTAGGTGTGGTGGTATACATCTTTAGTCTGGGCCATGCCTTCTGTTGGAGGTCTACCTAAGGATGATGGAAGAAGGCAGGCTCACTCTTCTTGTCGGCTTGCCTTTACTGGCCAGCACATCTGTTGGAACCTACTTCTTCAGGAGTCTAGCCTTATCCAGAAGACCAGCTGAAACAACTAGCCTCGTGGGACTGAGCATACAGAGCTGCCCATTACTGAATTAGAACTTGGGATACCTTAAATGATATTGATAATTTACTTATGAACTTAAGTGTATGCAGTTGGACTGCAGACAGTAATGACTTAAGTCATTACAATAAATTCTCTTAATAGAGACATCCCATAAGTTCTGTGACTCTAGAGAACCCTAATACAGGGTGGATCAACTAATCTCAGAAAGGTTCTAATGATATGGCCCAGGGTACCACTTTATGTCACCCCATGTTCTTAAACTGTTCTAAAACGTCTAACATTTCCATTCTTATTCACTTGGTTCTGTTAAATGCAACTGAAATTTACAAATCCCCAGAGAAATCAAAGTAGAGCAATCCTGGTTTAATAGAAATAATCTGTTAATACTACTGGTTCTGAGTGCCACAATAAATGGGCAGAAGAGTCTTTTTCTCTGTACTGTACAATAGCAATACATTATATACATGTTCTAAGAGCCTGGTCAGTCCCCAGCGCTTCATTTTCCTGCTGTGTTATTCTGCTGTTGCTGCTC
>JADRCD010159368.1:26392-47876 GCA_019843815.1 Montemys delectorum | reverse complement strand
CCAGCCTCTGCTGTCACCTGAGTCTTTTATCCTAGCCAATCTGACTGGTGTGAGGTGGAATCTCAGAGTTGTTTTGATTTGCATTTCCCTGATGTCTAAGGATGTTGAACATTTCTTTAGGTGCTTCTCAGCCATTCGGTGTTCATCAGTTGAGAATTCTTTGTTTAGCTCTGTACCCCATTTTTTAATAGGGTTATTTGGTTCTACAGAAATATATATTAAGATGTGCTTTATTGTATTTGTATTAACATATATGCTTGAGCACCTACATATGTGCATGTTACAAGTGTATAAAGGTCTGCTGATACCGGAATAGATCATCAATTGCTCTGAAACTGTAGTCACAGGGATGTTATGAAACAAACTTGATGTCTTATAGAAAATTAGTAATCCCTTTTAATCATTGAGCCATGTCCCCAGCTTAAATACAGATTTCTGTGTTTTTATTATTATTATTATTATTATTATTATTATTATTATTATTATTATTACTTGACAGTGTTTACTCTTATCTCATTATTTTTCCAATTTCTCTATTTTTGTTTCCTAATGATTTTAAATTAAATTGTTTATTTCTGATTTATGTTCAACTGATGTACATATGTGTTCATGTGTGTAAAATTTTAGTGTATTTTGAACTGATTTCTTTAAATTTTTGTGTTATATCTGAAAATATTGTTGAGATTTTAATAGAGATATATACTGTCTTGGTCGTTATATAGATGGTGGAGGTTAAATAACATCTCTGTAGCCTTGCTATACATGTTTTAAGAAATTGATATTTTAAAGATAATATTGTTATTAGTCTTCTGAATAAATTCTCCCAAAATGCATTTTTCTTCAGTTGATTTTCATGAATTCATCTGGTATTAAGTTAAAAATTAATTCACTTCTTTCATTGTTCTCCAATTCACATGTGTTTAATCATTCATTTAATTTCAGGAACTCTAGATTCTGTTACTCTCTGCCTCATTCTACACTGGGGCATCAAGCCTTCACAGGACCAAGGGCCTTGTCTCCTGACAAGGACATCCTCTACTACATATCCAGCTGGAGCCATGGGTCCCTCCATTTGTACTCTTTGGTTGGTGGTTTAGCTCCTGGGAGCTCTGGGGATTCTGGTTGGTTTATATTGTTCTTCCTATGAGGTTGAAAACCCCTTCACCTCCTCTAGTACTTTCTCTAACTCCTCCATTGGAGGCCTATTGTTCTGTACAATGGTTGGCTGTGAGCATCCACCTCTGTATTCGTCAGGCTCTGGCAGAGCCTCTCAGGAGACAGCTATATCAGGCTCCAGTCAGCAAGCATTTTGTGGTATCCACAATAGTGTCTGGATTTGGTGTCTGTATATGGCATTAATTCCCAGGAGGGGCAGTCTCTGGATAGCCTTTCCTTCAGTGTCTGCTCTACACTTTGTTTCCCTATTTCCTTCTGTGAGTATTTTTTCCCCTTCTGAGAAGTACTGAAGCACCCACACTTTGGTCTTCCATCTTCTTGAGGTTCATGTAGTTTGTGAATTGTCTCTTGGGTATTCTGAGATTTGGGGCTAATGTTCACTTAACAGTGAGTGCAAACCACCATGTGTGTTCTTCAGTGATTGGGTTACCTCACTCAGGATGATATTTTCTAGTTCCATCCACTTGCTTAAGAATTTCATTGCTTTTAATAGCTAAGTAGCACCCCATTTTGTAAGTGTACCTCATTTTCTGTATCCATTCCTCTGTAGAAAGACATCTGGGTTATTTCCAGCTTCTGGCTATCATAAATAAGGCTGCTATAAACATACTGGAGCATGTGTATTTATTACATGTTGGTGCAACTTCTGGGTATATGCCCAGCAGTGGTTTAGCTGGATCCTCAGGTAATGTCCAATTTTTCTGAGGAATTGCCAGACTGATTTCCAGAGTGATTGTACCAGCTTGTAATCTCACCAACAAAGGAGGAGTGTTCCTCTTTCTCCACATCCTCACTAGCATCTGCTGTCACCTGAGTTTTTGATCTTAGCCATTCTGACTGGTGTGAGGTAGAATCTCAGGGTTGTTTTGATTTGAATTTTCCTGATGATTAAGGATGGTAAACATTTATTTTGGTGCTTCTCAGCCATTCAATATTTCTCAGTTCAAAATCCTTTATTTAGCTCTGTACACCATTTTAATAGAGTTATTTGATTCTCTTGAGTCTATATTCTTGAGTTCTTTGTATATATTGGATACATAATGAGGTGGTCTTTCAACACTCATCTGTAGAGAGCCGTCTGAGCCGCGTCCTAAAGATGGCGGTGGCTGGCCAAGAGCTCTGAGATAGACAACACCTGGTTTGGCTTGTGGATTGTGCTTCTGAGTGGCATGATCTTCACTGGCCTATGGGGAGATGACACGTGGCATGAGTTCATGGGCTCCTACTAGGATATAAGCTATGCCTGAGTAGGGATTGTGGGCTCACCTCCACACAATGCTGACTGTAAAGGATCCTGAGTAAACCGCTAAGAGAAGGAACCGGTTGTGTCATGTCTTAATTCCTGTTAGTCAGGGTTGGTGCGCCACACTCATCCACACTTTAAATAATTAATACTTTATTTCTGATCTGACAGCATTGATGTTCTTTGGTTCCCTGTTTGCTCCTTGTTGACTTAGCTATTAAGAACATTGAAATTGTGCCTAGGGTGTGATTTCCTTTTTGAGCTATCTAACATCCCAGCACAATTTTGGATGTTTTTCATTGCCTGGATGATATTTTATTTACTTTCATAATGTCTGAAAGTTGTACACATGCATAGAATGTACTTTTATCCAAACCACATTCCATTTCTTTCCTCTCCTTCATTTCTTCCTCTATCATATCTCTCACTACTAATTTTAATTCATGCCATTCAATCTCTACCCGATAAAGTATTAAGAACTGGTGGTGGCTGTGGTACGATTAATTAGTTTTTTCTTGTAGATGTTTCCTATAAGACTACTCATGTTCTGGTATATGGTCCTACTACAAGCATGCATATAGAGGCAGCCCAAAATGCAGTTGATTTTGAGAGAAAGAAAGGAATAAAGAAATAAGTCTGATAGATATGGATATAGATAGACAGAAAGATAGAGAAAAAAGGAAGGAAGAAAGGAAAGAAGAAAGGAAGAAAAAAGAAAAGTATATTTATTTCACTTAAATTTAAAACCAGGGATCTTACATGATATAGCTCAACTGGGAATTATTACAGGACCCATGAGGCCACAAACAACCATCATTGTGTCCTCTCTTCCACCCCTCAATGTTTATCATTCCTCAGCACCAAGAAGTTGAGTGATCCAATTAGGCAAATTGAAGAAGACTGTTTTTATGCGAAAGCCTTAGAAAGTTAATTGAAATCAATCTATGCTCACTGGAAATGCTAGAGACATCACTGATAATTTAGAGCAATTAAAGAGTGTTGTCCTGGTGCAAGGCAGAAACATTAAGTTTAAAACCCTGTTAAAGGAAAATTACCAAAGCTATTTAAATATCCTCCACCTAACATGAACTTAGGGACTTCTAAACCAATTAGATTTTGCAAGGTATTTCATTAGTCAGAAGCTGTGTTCTTCAAGCCACACAGATGAGAATTCTTCACCCACTCTTCTTTTTTAATATAAACCAATCATTTAAGAATGAAGCACTAACACTACTTTTGAGGTCATCCTTCATGAAAACAGCAACTATAGCTCTATCATCATTTAGGAAATAAGAATTTTTAAACCAGAGCTCTGGTTTTTAGTTTACATTATTCACGTATTTATATATTCTAGAAGATAATTAGACAATACATTAGTGAGGATGAATGAAGAAAAGGAGACTTGTGTGAAGTGGAAATTTCTGGTTTCTTTGGAGACTCAGTTGTATCATTTGATGTTTTTCTGGAAGCTGTTTTATAAGAGGACACATGAGAGGATGTTTTGCTGAGGCAGACATTTGTGAGGGCACACAATGTTTAGAAACAGTATAAGTAGAACCCAAAGACAGTGAGCAACACTTCTGCTTTGGTTTGCATTGGGACACTTTGCTGGTCTGCACTGATTTTCACTTGGTACTTTGTAGCGAGAATGGTGACAAATAATGTCTTTCTACATGCTTCTCGCCACAGCCATGAACTTGTGTCATTTTGGCAGAGCCTCATAGTTCCTTCTCGATCTAGACACTGCTCCTGTTTTTAAAAATATTTTTATTAGATATTTTTTTTATTTACATGTCATATGATATCTCCTTTCCCAGTTTCACCTCCAAAAAAATAAAAAAATAAAATAAAATAAAACAACAACAAGAAGAATCCCCTGTTCCCTTCATCCTCCCCCTGCTCGAAACCCCACCCTCTCTGGCTTACTGGCCCTGGCATTCCCCTACACTGGGGCACAGAACCTTCACAGGGCCAAGGGCCTCTCCTCCCATTGATGACCGACTTGGCCATCCTCTACTATACATAAGCTGCTGGAGCAATTAGTCCCACCATGTGTGCTGTTTGGTTGGTGGTTTAGTCCCTGGGAGCTCTGAGGGTACTAGTTAGTTCATATTGTTGTTTGTCCTAAGGCGCTGCAAACCCTTCAGCTCCTTGGGTCCTTTCTCTAGCTCCTTCATTGGAGACCCTGTACTCAGTTCAATGGATGGCTGTGAGCCTCTACTTATGTATTAGTCAGGTACTGTCAGAGCCTCTCAGGATACAGCTATATCAAGCTCCTGTCAGCCAGCACATGCTGGCATTCACACTGCTTCTTATTCACGTTTGGAGTTTGCCCGTTAGACTTCATTGCTACTACTGATTCCTGTCTAATGTTTTAGACTTGACTGCTAATATCCTGACAACAAAGATTGGAATAATCCCAAAGAACTACCACTTAACAGGTTCACACCTCCTTATACTATTAACCATCTTTCTCCCCTACCTTTGGTTAGTCAGCTAAAAGGGAGGTTGAAACATTTAAGAATCCTTATTAAAGTAGGTCTTAAAAATAAAAGCCTGTAATTGTGAGTGCTCCACAATACCAAAAGCATGTTTAGAATATTGCCCATAAGAAATAATGATATTCAACATATGGCTCATCTTGGCATTACTATTGTTGTCTGGGCCATGTTCTCTAGGCCCCTTTACATGGAGACTTGGTCTCTCTGTCCTGCACTCTTCTCTGGCATTGTATCTCTGTCTTTCCTCTCCTCAACAGTCTTCTAAGGCATGGTAGATCTCCCTCTTCCTACTTACTCCAGGTCTACAGCCCAGGATCCTTAAATACTGCCTCTCTCTCCTCCCCAGGTTTAGGCTGTTGGCATTTTTATTTACCAGCCAGAATTAATTGGAGACGGTTTCCCAGAAGGTTCTTTCAGAATGTCTCATGTAAACAGTTTGGAGGACACAATTAGCATTATAATACAAAGGGCTACAAGGTCCCCTCCCTTTTCAGAGGATATAAATAACTATTGGAGAGGAGCAGTAGAGTCTGTCACTAACTGACCACAATACACTGAGATGTTATTAATATAATAATCCTACTTCCTTTGTTACCCATATACACCAGGACATATAAAATGTGTCTTTCATGTCTTTCAGCCTTGTTATTTATTTATTTATTTATTTATTTATTTATAGCTTTGTTTTGTCTTGAAGAAAAAATACTGTAGAGAATACAGTTTCATGTCTGTCAAAGTCACCCTCTACTTTGCTGATTACCTTTTCAGATATCTGCAATGTATTTTCCCACTGTGAAGCCTAGCTTTGATTCCAATTATGATGACTTTGCACCATTCTACTCATCTCCCTGTTTTTATTAAGTGTTCATCCTAATGAGCATTCACCTTGTAGATCATATAACTGGTAACTTTTATTTTACTTTGATTATTTCCATGTGATTCTTTTTCAGTTGTTTCCTTCAGTTATGCATATGTATTTTAACAAAAAGGAAGTTCTAATAGCTTGGGACATGTCTCTGTGATGGTAGATTCCTAGAGTTTACTAGCCAGGCCACTAGACAAATAAACTCTACATTGGTGAAATACCCTGTCTCTAAAATGAGGTGAAAGGTGATTGAGGAAGGCATCTGATGTCAGATTCTGGCCTCCATCTATACACTTGTACACTCTTACATGCATTCATGTGAAGACACATACACATACCCTCATACATACATATGCAAACACACATGTACACACACACAGAGAGACAGACAGAGAAAGAGAGAGTAAGAGAAAGAGAGAAGAGAGTTATGGGAGAGAAGAGAATGACATAGTTCTAGACTTTTAAATATTTTCTTGGGCCCTGCATAATTCACAATAAAGGTTGAATGAATGAATGAGCATTGAGATGTGTGGTATAAAGATATAAAAAATAAAAATTAAAAACAAAACAAATAAACGAAAAAGAAACCTCATGGGGCAAACTTCTTCATGGTTCTGTTTAGTAGCTAATGAGGCTGAAACAAATTTTGAGCAAATACTGTCTCTAGACCACCAGATAAAAAGGCTATTTGACTGAGGTTTTTATGCAGGAAAACACCTGAGGTTGCTGGAAGGAATAGCTCTGATGATGATTATGTCTTGATGGAATCTAAGTAGCCAATGAGAAATGACCTTTCTCAGACAAGCATGTTTGGATTCTAGCACCTGCCTATTTTTGGTAAGCTGGCCTTTCTGAGAAGAGTTAGCTCAAGCATGTATTTGGTGAAAGCAATAAACATTTCAGTATGTTTTTAGAAGAATTAATTTATTTTGATTATATGATATGCTAGCAATTAGAATTTGTTCCATATTATATTTTTACTATTAATTTTACTTAGATTTCATAAGTGCCAGTGCTATCAGAAAAACAAAGAATGTTAAGTTTATTCCCCGGATGATAGAAGTAAGTACCAGAGAAGGTAAGAGACCTACTTTAATACCTCCGAATAATGAAAATTAGGTTTCAGACTAAAGGAGATTTCAGTTCAAGACAAAGCTGGAGCAAATAAGTTGAAAACAAAAATGCAGTCTGAGACTAAGTAAAACATGTAGAATAGAAAAGAAATACCTTCTTGGCTAGACAGTTAAGATAAATACTTCCTAGAAGTGAAAATATCCTACAGAATGAGCTCCTGGAGGCCATTAATAGTGAGCAAGGGGAACATTTTGTCAAGATTATTAAAGCAGTTTCAGTTGCTTGAAATAAGAGAAAAATGTTATATTCCAGTAAATCTCTTGGGTCAACAACCCAGTTGACCACCTAAGGTAAGAGTATAGCTCAGCAAAAGTTTCATGGTGTCTTAGTCAGGGTTTCTATTCCTGCACAAACATCATGACCATGAAGCAAGTTGGGGAGGAAAGGGTTTATTTGGCTTACTTCCACATTGCTGTTGATTACCAGAGGAAGTCAGGACTGGAACTCAAGCAGGTCAGGAAGCAGGAGCTGATGCAGAGGCCATGGAGAGATGTTCCTTACTGGCTTGCTTCTCCTGGCTTGCTCAGCCCGATCTCTTATAGAACTCAAGACTTCCAGCCCAGAGATGGCACCACCCCTTTGATCACTAATTGAGAAAATGCCCCACAGCTGGATCTCATGGAGGCATTTCCCCAACTGAAGTTCACTTCTCTGTGATAACTCCAGCCTGTGTCAAGTTGACACACAAATCTAGCCAGTACACAGGGGGAGACATCACTAAGGGCACATTTATTAGGCATATTTCAGTCAATCTCCAGCTATACTTTATTCTCTTTGATGGTATCATTAACAGTCAGTAAGGAGAAGCATGAAGGAGAGGGTAAGGTAATTGGACCACGTCATGTTTCAGTAATCCCAGTAAGAAATCATAAAGTGTTAACTACTTTAGGTTTAGGAATATTTCTCAAAAAAGCATTTGTTTTATAATTCATGTCAAATATATTGTATGTAAGTGGAGACAGCCAAGCAGAGGCAATTTGCAAATGTACAAGAGGAGGGTACATGTGTTTCTAATACTATAAACTTGAGGGATAAAAGAAAACACATTAGACAAGCAAAATTGCTCTCACTGAACACTGAATATATGGACTTAGGCAGCCACACACAAATGAAATACTACCTGTCAAAATAGGGAAAGGTTCAGAGATACCATGAGTTCTCAGATAACAGAGTTGTCAGTAGTTATTTGTTAGATGCAAGTGTATGAGTGGGATGGTGAAGAAGAATTTAAAAAGACACATACAAATTAGGGTTCTCTAGAGGAACAGGTCTGGTAGGTTTATTTTACACATATACAATAATAATTAATTAGAATGGCCTACAAGCTGTGGGCTAGGTAGTCCACCAATGGGTATCTTTCAATGAAATGCCCAAACTCCAGTAGCTGTTCAGATCACCAGATTAATGACTCAGTATTCTCGGTCTGCTTCTGATAAACTGCATGGTCTCTAGAGAACTGCTGGTCTTCAGTCTGCATCGGAATACTGAAGAAATGATTTCTAATACCAGTGAAGAAATGCCTCAGCAATAAGACAGAAACTTCTACATGAGAATGAAGGCAAGCAAGCAAAAAAGAAAAAGTCACCTTCTTCCATATGCTTTTATGTAGACTGCTACCAGAAGAAGGGGCTCAGATTTAGGGCGGGCCTTCCCAATTCAGTGGAGAAAGTGGCTCACAGATATAGCCAGTTACTTGGGTTTGGGCATTGAAATTATTTCATTCAAAGAAGGGCTTTACCCCTTTAAAGATTTCCCTGTCAGTGTTCACATGCTTACTGTGTGCATCTGTGTGCTGAGGTTGGGGAACACTGTGATCATGAGCAGATGTAACTTTTATATAGACTAAACAGGGTTAGAACCTTCAGAAACCTGAAATGTCTATATCTAACTTGATATATCTAACTCCTGAGACTGTTTTCATACAGCACATCAAATCTCAGACATGATATTGTGACATAGTTTCCAAACTCTTGCCAATAATTTTTCCTGTGGCATTCCTTCTCCATGGCCCTTCTTTAAAAAAAAAATATTTTGTATTTCTCTATAGCTATAGGATATCAGAAAGAGAGAGTAGAGGAAAGTGTTTTATTTCTGGAATCTTCCAGGGCCATGTCACTAGAATGAAAGACCAAGATGACTATGGCGTTGTAAGGAGATATAAAATAGCAAAGGAGATATAAAATAGCAAATAATTTTTACACGTATCATGGTGTACTTGTAATACTTATTGATAGGAATGGAAGAGAGGAAAGATAAATGGACAATATATTGTCAGAAGTTTGAAAAATTACAGTTACTCTGTGTATATGGATAATGGAAAGTGGTAAAGAAATGCCAAGTTACTGACAGTATTTTTGAAGGACTAGTGTAGAGATGGAGATTTGGGTTCTATCTAATTTATGCTTCCCATGTAGCTATCTTGGAAAAGAGGATGTGATTCAAGGTGTGATGAGAGTACATAGATGGATATCACAGAATTATTATAATTCTTTATGAAATTATAAAACTATTAAGGAAAGGAAAGGAGAAAGTAAGGAGAGCAGCAAATGGACAACGCCATTTCAAAATAATCAGGACTCAACTAGAATGTCCATGTTCATAATACTTTCTTCCAAATATATTTAATTGCATCAAGCTATGTTTGTGAGTTTACCATTTGGATTTCATTATACAGCCTCTCCTTTTATTTTCTCGTGTGGAAATGATAGAACATTCTGACAAACCAACTGGAGTTCTAAAGGGTTCATTATAGTTTGCAGTTCAAGTTCATCATGTCAGTCATGTCAAAGCAACAGAAGCATGATATAGCCAGTCACATCTCACCCATAAACCGGAAACAGAAAGCAATGAGTGCGTGCTATTGCTTATCTCTTTTGTTTGACTAGAAAATCCACCCAGAGTCAGTGAATGATATAATTCATCCTGCCCAGAGTCAAGACTTCCTACTTCAATGAAGGTAACCAAAATAACCCTCTATGGCTATGACCAAGAGACCACGTGCCCAGTGATTCTATATTCTGTATAATTAATTCCAGAAATCAAATCCTCATCTTTTTTGTTGATTCTTTCCCCAAAGTTGGTTCCCCAAACCTGATTTAGTTTTAAATTTCAAAGTATGTTTAAACACTTGTGGAAAATGAAACAACATTATTCCCTAGGTTGAAATTTGTAACAGTTACTCAATGTCATATGTATCTTCAGTTTCTTTTCTTTTTCTTTTTTTTTTTTTTTTAATTAGGTATTTTCTTTATTTACATGTCAATTTCTCCTTTCCCAATTTCCCCTCCAAAAACCAACCAACCAAACAAACAAAAACAACAAGAACAAACCCTGTTGCCTCCCCCCTCCCCATGCCTGCCACCCCACCCTCTCCCACTTACTGGCCCTGGAATTCCCCTACACTGGGGCACAGAACCTTCACAGGGCCGAGGACCTCTCCTCCTATTGATAATCGAATTTGCAATCCTCTACTATACACATGCTGCCAGAACAATCAGTCCCACCATGTATAGTCCTTGGTTGGTAGTTGGGTCCCTGGGAGCTCTGAGGGTACTAGTTAGTTCATATTGTTGTTCGTCCTAAGGGGCTGCAAAGCCTTCAGCTCCTTGGGTCCTTTCTCTAACTCCTTCACAGGGGACCCTATACTCAGTTCAAGGGATGGCTGCGAGCCTCTACATCTGTATTAGTCAGGTACTGTCAGAGCCTCTCAGGAGATAGCTATATTTAGACTGGCTTGTCCTTCCTTTATTCTCTGCTTCATAGATAATCTCTGTAACTCCTGCCAAGGGTATTTGATTCCCTCTTTTAAGAAGGAATGAAATGTCCACCTTTTGGTCTTCCTTCTTCTTAAGTTTCTTGTGGTTTGTGGATTGTTCTTCCTGTATTCTGAAATTCTGGGCTAATAATCACTTATCAGAGAGTGCATACCATATGTGTTCTTTTGTGATTGTGTTACCTCACTCAGGATGATACTCTCCAGATCCATCCATTTCTGTAAGAATTTCATAAATTCATTGTTTTTAATAGCTGAGTAGTACTCCATTGTGTAACTGTACCACAGTTTCTGTATCCATTCCTCTGTTGAGGGACATCTGGGTTGTTTCCAGTGTCTGGCTATTATAAATAAGGCTGCTATGAACATGGTGGAGCATGTGTCCTTATTACATGTTGGAGCATCTTCTGGGTATAAGCCTAGGAGTGGTATAGCTGGGTCCTCTGGTAGAACTATGTCCAATTTCTAGAGGAACTGCCACACTGATTTCCATAGTGGCTGTACCAGTTTGCAATCCCACCAGCAGTGAAGTAGTGTTCCTCTTTCTCCACAACCTCTCCAGCCTCTGCTGTCACCTGAGTCTTTTATCCTAGCCAATCTGACTGGTGTGAGGTGGAATCTCAGAGTTGTTTTGATTTGCATTTCCCTGATGACTAAGGATGTTGAGCATTTCTTTAGGTGCATCTTAGCCATTCAGTGTTTATCAGTTGAAAATTCTTTGTTTAGCTCTGTACCCCATTTTTTAATAGGGTTATATGTTTCTCTGGAGTCTAACTTCTTGAGTTCTTTGTATGCATTGGATATTAGCCCTCTATCAGATATAGGGTTGGTAAAGATCTTTTCCCAATTTGTTGGTTGCTGTTTTGTCCTATTGACAGTGTCTTTTGCTTTACAGAAGCTTTGCAACTTTATGAGGTCCCATTTGTCAATTCTTCTTTTTGAAATATATTTTTATTAATTTTTTCATTTTTTAACTTTTATTGCATTATGATGAAAAAAGTTACATGATTTCAATTTGTCTGAATTTGTTAACATTTAAAAACATATTTTAAGTTAATAGAATTAAATCACTCTCTTGTTTCCCTTTTGTACTCCAACTCTGCCCAGAGACCCCCTCTTCAATACCTACAATATCTTTTTTTGTCATATTCCTTAAAATGTATAAAATGTTATAATAAAAATGAGTATTATAAAAGTTGTTTGATATAAAACAATCAATTTAATAGTGTTATGTAGATGCTTGTCTATAGCAATACTGCAAACACATACGCTTTTCTCACTATAAATTTCAAATAACTCCAAAGATATTAACTGTATATTTGAAAATAATACATCACTACTAGTATTTTCTTAAATGAACATAAATATGTAAAGTCTTTTTGTTTGTTTGTTTTGTATTTAGTAGAGTTTAAAATCTTGGCTCTTTCTGTGGTACAAGCCCAAAATAAGAACAATTTTTAGACATTGGATTTCATTGTAATAAGGCTGTACTTCAATGACCCTCAAATCACCAAAGGATTTTATCTCTATCATAGCTAAGCTGAGAGTTGACAGTTCTGCTGTGCCAAGGAATGAATTGTAGGCACAATTTTTAGATACAGACTTCCTGCTATGGTCAAAAAGCTATTAGACTTGACCATAGATTTGACTTTATTCTCAGCCTACAGAGAACAGGTTACATTCATTTAAGAAATGGTGTGTGTATTAAGATGGTCTATCCATAAAGTCATTCACCAACTGTTTCAATGAACAATGGTTCTGCATGGAAGGTGGTACAGACATTAGGTGAGGATAAGAATCTGGTTCATTGGCTGTGATGATTTTGAAAAGCATTCATCTCAGAGAAAGAGTATCTTATAAAGTCCTCTTCTTCAATCTTGATACAAAAGCTAGAAATGTCAAGCAAAGTATTCACTCTCACTCTTTGTTGTTCTCTTTCGTACAAGCCACCTCCCAAGTTAATTGTCTATGTCTCCCTTGGGTATATAAACACTTTTGAAATATATAAACTGTTCTGAAAACCATGGTATAGTGTAAAAACATGAAATAAACAATACTAATAGAAAGACTGAGATAGGAGAAGCAAGATTTCAAGACCCTTATGTTGTACACAGCAAAACACTGTCACAAACAAGATGAATGTACATATAGATTGTACCATATTGGATCTATTTCTCCAATTACCAAATTAGAGAGACCATTAGATGACAATCAACAAATTTCTAATTCCTCATATTTTTGGATTTCAGTTGCTTAAGATATGTTGGTAATATTAATTTTCATATTAAGATACAAAGAAAAGGTAATTGTCACTTCCTGTTGTTTTTGTTGTATGAGGTGGAATTAGATTTGTGTGGATTTGTTGAAAGATTACTTTCTTTCTTCTTCTAGGGTGTAGTTTTGCCCCTTATGTTGATATTTTCCATCTATTATCCTTTGGAGGGCTGGATTTGTGGAAAGATATAGTGTAAATTTTGTTTTGTCATAGAATATCTTGTTTTCTCCATCTATGGTAATTGAGAGTTTTGCTGGATATAGTAACCTGGGCTGGCATTTGTGTTCTTGTAGGGTCTGTATGACAGCTGCCCAGGATCTTCTAGCTTTCATAATCTCTGGTGAGAAGTCCGCCGTAATTCTGATAGGCCTGCCTTTATATGTTACTTGCCTTTTTTTCCCTTACGGCTTTTAAAAATCTTTCTTTGTTTAGTGCATTTGATGTTTTTATTATTATGTGACAGGAGGAATTTCTTTTCTGGTCTAGTCTATTTGGAGTTCTGTAGGCTTCTTGTATGTTCATAGACATATCTTTCTTTAGGTTAGGGAAGTTTTCTTCTACAATTTTGTTAAAGATATTTACTGGCCCATTACATTGGGAGTCTTCACTCTCTTCTATACCTATTATCCTTAGGTTTAGTCTTCTCATTGCATCCTGGATTTCCTGGATGTTTTGGGTTAGGAGCTTTTGGCTTTTTGTATTTTCTTTGACTGTTGTGTCAATGTTTTCTATAGTGTCTTCTGCCCTTGAGATTCTCTCTTCTATCTCTTGTATTCTGTTGGTGATGTTTGCATCTATGACTCCTGATTTCTTTCCTAGGTTTTGTATCTTCAGGACCTTTTCTCTTTCTGATTTCTTTATTGTTTCTATTTCCCTTTTTAGGTTCTGGATGGTTTTGCTCATTTCCTTCACCTGTTTGATTGTGT
The DNA here is from genome assembly GCA_019843815.1 of Montemys delectorum. Classification (NCBI taxonomy): domain Eukaryota; kingdom Metazoa; phylum Chordata; class Mammalia; order Rodentia; family Muridae; genus Montemys; species Montemys delectorum. The sequence continues at coordinate 33,984 of JADRCD010159368.1, read as the reverse complement.
TTTCCTGTAGTTCTTTAAGGGATTTTTGTGTTTCCTCTTTAAGAGCTTCTAGCTCTTTACCTGTGTTCTCCTGTATTTCTTTGAGGGTGCTATTTATGTCTTTCTTAAGGTCCTGTATCATCATCATGAGAAGTGATTTTATATCTGAATCTTGCATTTCCAGTGTGATGGTATGTACAGGACTGGCTAAGGTGGGAGAATTGGGTTCCAATGATGTCAAGTGACCTTGGTTTGTGTTGTTTATTTTCTTATGCTTGCCCCCTGCCATCTGGTTATGTCTACAGCTACCAGCCCTTGCTAATTCTGACAGGAGTCAGTCCTTCCTGTGATCCTGGTTGTATCAGAACTCCTCAGAGTCAGGCAGTCTCTGTGACCCTGTGATTTTGGGATCCTGTGACCTTGGGCTTGTTAGAGCACCTGGGAGTACAGCAGCTTCCTCTGGGTGTTGTGGGACTGGCTGTAGAGCTTGGGCCCAAGGCCCACTCAGGACACCAGCCCAGAGAGACCAGAAGAACCCGAGCCACTCTGCTAGTGGAGTTCCTGTGTGCCTGGTCTGGCAGGTGCCAGTTACTCCAGGTGTTGGGACAGATGTTGGGTCCCCCTCACCTCTGATCCTGAGATTTTCAGAGCGCCTGGGAGTCGAGCTTCCTCTGGGTCTTTTGGGACTGGCTGCAGAGCTTGTGCCCAAGATCCGCTCAGGGCACCAGCCCAGAGAGACTGGAAGGAACAAGAGCCACTCTGCTGGTGGAGTTCCTGTGTGCCTGGTCCAGCAGGTCCCCATTTGTCAATTCTTGATCTTAGAGCAGAGGCCATTGGCGTTCTCTTCAGGAAATTTTCCCCTGTGCCTATTTGCTTAAGGTTCTTCCCCATTTCATTTTCTATTAGCTTCAATGTGTCTGGTTTGATGTGCAGGCCCCTGATCCACTTGGACTTGAGCTTTACTCTTCGCTTTTTATTTATATTTTATTTTTGGTTGTAAAACTTTAAGTGTTAGGAAGGATAGGAAAGATGGCTAGATGGCCATGAAAATGATTGGAAATCAGCAACTCATTCAGGTAAGAAGTTTGGGGGCATCTCCAGGACTAGACAGTTGGGATAAAGGAAGTATCCAGGAATCTTTAGTCGTGATCTCTGATATGAACCATTACATGGGGGATATAGAACCTGAAGATGTCACTTTCTATAGCCAGTCAAGAAACCCAGTGGAACAATAGAGACACAAACATACCCATAAAACTTTCAATCCCAAATTTATCCTGTCTATAAGCATTTCAGGCATGGCAGAGGGAGGAGAGATTGAGAAAATGACTGAACAATAATTGGCCCAACTTGAGACCCATCCCATTGGAAAGTACCAGTCCCTAACACTAGAATGATAATCTGTTATGCTTGGAGATAGGAGCTTGTTTTCCTCTGAGAGTCTTTACCTAGCATCTGAATCAGATAAATAAAGACATTCACAGCCAAATAGTGGATGGAGCTTGAAGACTCTTATGAAGAATAGGAAGAAGGGTTGTGTCCCCCAAGGGGGATAAGAACTCCATAGGAAAACAGAGTCAACTAACCTCTATCCTTGGGGTTCTCAAGGTCTGACATCAATGAAAGAACATACACAGGCTGGACATAGGCCTCTTGTCTCAAATGTTGCAGTTGTGGGTCCTGAACAACTAGTAAGCTGTTGCCTGTATGTGGGATATATTCTACTAGCTGGGTTGCTTTGTTTGGACTCAGTGGGAGAGGAAGCTCTCATCCTCAGAGAAACAAGTAGCAGGGTGAGGGGCTATCCAGAGTCCTCTGCCAGCTCAGAGGAGAAGGGGTGGGGGCATGGTGGAAGGATTATGGGTGAAAGTGACCAGTAAGAAAGAGAACAGTAAGCCAGATGAAAAGTGAATAAGAAAAAAATTAATTTATTTTAATTTAAAAAAAAGAAAGAAGAAAAAAATCACAGTTTTATGAATCAGCCTGGCCAAAGACACAAGTGGCCTGTAGGAACACTGTCTCTGCCTGTGTGCAAAACAAGATTCATTCACTTCTACAATTTTAAGCTAGAAAGAGAGTCAAAACTACCCCCAGGGTCAAAACTTTATCTCCATTCTTCTCCAAGATGCTGAATCTGTCAGAGCACCAGGGTTGGTAAGAGACAAGCTAGTCATTTGGGATTTCCTTTCAGAAAACATGGGTGTTGGACACATGAATCAACTACTTCCTTTGCTCAGTAGATATTAGCCATAAATTACAATATAAGTTCTCTGTACTTCACAGACCCAAAGAAACTAAACAAGACAGAAGGCCAAAGCAAGAAGGCTTGAATCATACTTAGAAGGGGCAATAGAATAGTTAGAGGGGGCAGATGGTGGGAGGGAACTGGGAGGGAGAGGAGATGGGAAGAGACATGGGGCACCAGATCAGGTGTGGGGAGAAACAGAAGGAAGGGCCAGAGTGCCAGGAGAGTGAAAGGAAATCTGCAGCTGGAAGGGGTCCTGGAATGGAGAGCATCTTGAATACTTTCCACAGTCTAGGATAAGGAAGGGGGACTCTCAGGAATCAATGGGGGTAACATTAGCTGAGAATCACAGCAGTTGTGACATAGAATCTGAAGTGGAGACCTCCTATAGAGAGACAGGAACCCCAGTGGAGCAATAGAGACACAAACCCAACCACAAAACTTACCACCCAAAATTTATCCTGCATACAAGAGTTGCAGAGAGAGGAATGGAGCAAACACTAAGGGAATGGCCAACCAATAACCCAACTTGAGATCCATTCCATATGCAAGCACCAATTCTGACACTATTACCACTCTATTATGCTTCCAGACAGGGGCCTAGCAAAACTATCCTCTGAGTGTCTCCACTCAGCAGCTGACTGAAACAGATGCAGAGAACCACAGCCAAACAGTGGATGATGTGCCTGGACTCTAATGGGAAGAAACAGGGGAAGGATTGAAGGCCCCAAGGGGATGGGAACTCCACCAGAAGACCAACAGAGTCAACTAACTTAGATCCTTGAGAACTCTCAGAAAGTGAGCCACCAAAGAAACAGCATACACGAGCTGGACTTAGACCTCTTGTGTATATGTAGCAGCGATGCAACTCAGTTTTCATATGGGTTCCTCAACAACTGGAGTAGGGGCAATCCCTAAAGCTCTTGCCTGTCTGTGGAATACACTCCTCCAACTGGCCTGTCTTGAGTGAGCATGTGCCTAGGTCTTCAGAGACTTGATGTGCCAGGATGAGGGGCAGGATATAGATGGTACTGCCCTCTCAGAGGAGAAGGAAAAAGTGATGGGGGAGGGGACTGTGTGCAGCTGGGACCTAGAAGGATGCAGCAATCTGAATGTAAAGCAAATTTTAAAAATCCCCTTTGATATTTTTGTTGTTGTTGGTGGTGGTGGTGGTGGTCATGGCTGTGGTGGTGGTGTGATTTTATACTTTAAATTACTTTTTATCTCAACCACACTGTTTACTTACTATCTGAGATTTTGCTCTATTTCACTGATATCCGTTGTATATATGTTTCAAACTGACTAGTGCACTTCAGCTCCACATGAAGCTGTTCTTCCTAATCTCTGTGATGGTATTTATTTTTTTCTTATTGCCATGAATTTAGTTGATAACCACAGTGGACTCTAGGTTTGCCACTTACCGAGAAGTCACTACACTGAATGTTTTATGCATTGGGCTTATGCTCTTTAAAACTATCTATAAATTGGTTTCTCTTACTTCAGCTGTATTCTTTGTTTTTTTCTTCAGATGTGTTCTTGTCATGGGTAATGTCCCTTCTCACTGACTTATTTATGAGTACCTCCAATTCTCTGCGTCCTAATGCAACCTGAGCTAAGGCAATCTGTTTTCCCATCAAGAACTGCATGGTCAGTTTCTCAGTTTCACACGTGTATGACACTCATTGTACTACTCTTCATACCACAGAACTACTATGGGCTATTATATTTTTTTAATTTTGTAATTATATTTATGTACAGAAATCTTAGTGTACATTTAATTCAGTTTAGTGGTATGTTCTTTAGCTTTGGACTATTATTTTTAAAATATTTTAGAAACCTTGAAAATGAACTGCTTTAAAGGCTGGATAGATGGCTAAGTTGGTAAATTATTGCTGAGCAAGTATTAGGGTCCAATTTTCTCTGATGGAACCACATAAAAACTGAGTAGAATAGCAATACTGTACTGTACTGTAATAGGAATACCAGGGAGACATGGAGTCAGTGATTTCCAAAGCCCATACGGGCCATTTCTTAAAAATCAAGAAGGTAAGTTACCAAGAAAGACACTTACCAAAAGACCACTATACTCTAGCATGCACGCACACATGTGAAATATCACTTATTGGTGCATTTCTTAAATCAACTCACTTGAAGTACTTAGCCTACAATGTGAATCATTCCAATGCTCTCTTCTTCTTTCTAATACTTTTTTGCTATTTGATTTCCTGGTGTTGACATACAGTTTCAGCCTGTAAACTCAATGAAGAATGAGGCCAAATTTCTTTCTCCACAAAACACACACTCATTCAATTAGCATTTGGGACACACCTAATATTCAAAAAGTATGGACTGCATGAATGAATGATGTAAAATTAATACATTATTATAAAAGAACTCTTCTTACAAGGGCACTCACAGGGTTGGGTTCCATTCTAGGACCTGATGCTCTCCTCCAAAAATTTCATTTAAAACCTCTGGTATTTTTCAGTACCTGATACTCTTGTCTTTGCCAAAAATTCTGAACTGTTTGTTACCTTCTGTATTCTGATCTGGTATCCTACAGGCTTTGTATGAAATCAATAAAGTTTTCCAACAAATACTAGTCATCACAAGCTGAAAGAGAAATCCATTTTATTGCTGAGAATATAAGCTTCACAATGAGGTAAAAAGCCTGATTCTGTAACTGATGTGTTCATTTAACCTCTGCTATGGACAAAAATTATGATTCATTGATTCTAATTTTCTAATAAAAATCTTGTCACCTTTTTAATAAGCAACTTACTATGATATGCCAGGGTCTTGGGTCCCATAAATAAGTATTATGGTTAAAAGATGTTGAAGGGAGAATTTCAATATAAAAATCAATGGAGAAACCTAAAAACTGAAATGAATCATAGTCAAAAGCAATCTGTTCTTGTGGCACTGCAAGAACATAGATAAAGGAAATTCTCAACCCATTACCTAATCCTGAATAAAGCAGTAAAATAGAGAAGAAAAAATTAACAAAAACATATTTAAGTAAATAACAACATTAGTATCATTGATAATGACAGCTCTCCTTCTACCTGAGGAGTTTGGGTGGAAATTTAGATTACTCCAGGGGTCTGGATATAGTTAGCATCTGATGCAACTCAGGCAGAATGTCTGATTCCTTAACATAAATTATCATATTTAATACTTAGAGCCATCCTTGGAGGACTGTGTTTTAATGTTCATGTTTAAAATGAGAACGAACTCAGAGATGTCGAATCTCGGGCATGAAATCCCAGTTTACATATAATCCAGTTAGATTGTTTGGGCTTTTTATTTTTTCCGGTAATATTCACTGTCTCTTCCAAGTGTAGAAGAATATTTCTTAAAAAATCATTTTGCCAATTGGTGAAGATTTAATTACTTTTGAGTAGAATTGCAGGTCATTTTTCTTTTTCATTTTTTAATAGTTCATCCCCAGAGCAACCCTCAGTTATTGCTAGGCTACTTTTAATAAGCACTGGCATTTAAATTCTTGCCTATGACAGTGAGGAGAGTGCCACTATAAGCCAGAGCTTATTTTCTGTGAGCAACATTTAATCAAAAGTGACCCATGATTTCAAGCTCCACTGCCTAGCACCAAGCACCTCACAAAATGGAGCTTCATTTCAATCTCCTCACTTAAGTTTAGAATATGAATGGGAATCCCAAGAAAAACCTTCATTCTTCTAAAATTTGTAGAGCATCTTTATTAATATATCTTTTTTTTATTTATGACTAATGTGTGGAGAAATGGCAATCTTGCCCCTTTTGGATGATGTCCATTTTATTATGCTTGTGTACATCATTGCCTATATATTGTGATGTGTGCTTTCAGGAATAAAAGAGAAAATGTTTCCTCAAAACTCAACCCCTTCTCCAACTTATATCTGAGCCCTCAAATATTCTAAGGGAATTTCCCCAATTTTTCAGCAAGAAAAGACCAGAGCAACTCTCAAGAAGACAAGGGATGCTAGTCATTAAACCCGTTGTGTCAAGAGTGAGTGAAAAAGTCTAGACTCTGCCCTACACCTCATTGCAATAGCATCATGAATTATGCTTTGTCAAGGAACATACTCTTTAATTATATCTACTGTTATGATGATGCAATCCCCCATAATGTCTTCTGATTAGATAACTGCCTAGACACTTTGTTTCTTCTCTCTCTGCTTAAGCTCAGCTCGTTCTCAGCTTCTTGTCTTCTCCCTTCCTATTAGTTTTGTTAGCAATTTATTTCAGAATTCTGTTTCTAGAAGTCTTAAGAGTTATTTGGATTCCATCCTATATGAATGTAGAATGTCGCAAGAAAAAATGTTTGGCTATATGTCAAGATTGAAGTTTTTTTTTTTAAAAAGATGTTTGAAGAAAAGGGACAAGGTAAATATAAGCAAACCAAAAACAGCAAAAATTTAAGTAACTTGCAGGATTTATTGTTTCTGATAGTACCCTCAATTGTATATGGTAACTTGATTCTTTACAAATATATGTTGGACTTTTTCTACCAGGAAAAAGAAGCCACTTCCAAATGCTCTGTTTATGACATGAGCAGACATGATGGTCTAATGCCTCCCTAAATCATTCTTCATATTGATTACTTAGGAGTACATAGATTTAGTTATTTAGGTTTTACATATTTATGACACATACACATCATTATCCTGATGAATATTAAATATAAAGCACTTAATTCAGAAATAAACAATACAAAAGGATGGAGTATATCGAAACTTAGCACCAGCCATTCTCATCTAAATTAATTAATTTTAAAACATAGTCTCATTTTATCATTGAGAATAGCCTGGAATTTGTGAAGTACACTAGTGTAGTTGTCACTGTGTCAGTCCTAAAGGCTCAGCCTCTTGAGTGCTGAGGTGGGAGGCATATACCACTCTGCTCAGTAACAACTAAATAAACTATGAATACAGTGCCTGTTACTATATTTTGCGTATCTATTTATGCCACCATTAATTTCTATAATTGTTGTTACATTAAAAGATCTTAGGCAAATCCAAGCTCATTATGAAAAAGGAACATATAAAGGGATCATTAAGTTAATTTTCTGTTGGCCATCTGCTGTTGGGCATGCACCTTGCTCTAAAAAGTAGTTTGATTTTCCAGCTATGCTCCATTAGAGGAAACTAAACTTCCATTTGCAAGTGGGATTCAATTTGACATTACAACTAGGTTAGAGATGGAAACACACGTGTCTACTTCTCCTTATCTCTAGAAAAAAATGAAGAAGAGGAGGAAGAAGAGGATGAGGAGAAGGAGGAGTAAGGGGTCAGGAGAGGCAGAAGAATCAGAAGCAGAAGAAGAAACTGAAGAAGAAGAAGAAGAAGAAGAAGAAGAAGAAGAAGAA
>JADRCD010159368.1:0-26292 GCA_019843815.1 Montemys delectorum | reverse complement strand
AAGAAGAAGAAGAAGAAGAAGAAGAAGAAGAAGAAGAAGAATATGAGATATATGCCTAAGAGTGGAATAGCTGGAAATTGAGGAGAATCAATTCCAGTCTTCCAGAAGACTGTCATGCTGGTTTCCATAGAAGTTTTGAAGTTTGCACTTCCACTAGAAATAGATGAGTGTTCCTTTTACTTCACACCCTCATCATCATTAGCTGTCACTTTTTATTTATTTATCTCAGCCATTCTGAGGGGTGTAGGATGAAATCTCAAAGTTTCTTTTCCTTTTCCCTGATGACTAAGGATGTTGAACATTTTACAAAATATTCCCCAGCAATTGGAATTTCTTCATTTATTAATTCTAACAGTTTTCTAAACACAACCTCTTCTGACAAATTTTATTATTTTAGTGCATTTTGATTAAAATATAATTCATCATTTTCTAATTTTTTTTACTCTACCCATCCTTTTTCATAATCCCTCACTCCAATATTTGCCATGTTCCCTTTCATATTGTTAGTATTGTCCTTCCTTTTTATCCTCCTCTTTCTCTTTTCCTGTCTTCTCCTCCTGTCTTCTTCTTCCTCCTCCTCCTTCCCTTATTCTTCTCTTTCTTTTCTTCCTCCTCCTTTTCCTCCTCCTCTTCCTCATCCCCTTCTTCTCTTTGAATGTACATAAAACCAGGTTAGTCCATTTTAGTTGGTGTAACCTCTTTTTGGGGCTGAGCATTCATAAAATCTTCTCTTTACTATAAAGGAAAACCATCACAGAATCCATAACTTGACACAATGCAGAAATGAATAGATCATGGTGATACCAGCCCAATTTGGACATTTGTAATAGAGATCTGCACTATTGTCAAGTAATACTGTAGAAGAGAATACAGAAAAATTTTAATAGCCAGAACACTAGGAATTCCGCACTAGCTTGTCTCTCTCATAAGAATGGCTGAATATACATTGAGTTTCTGAAGCAACTCTCTAAGCTTTCAGGAAGAAATAAGTAGGCTATATTTCTAAGCTCAAGTGGCTTCTTGAACTTACAAACATCCACAAAGTGCAAAGTACCAAGTGTTAAGAATGGACTTCCATACAAAATCGTTGTCAGTATGTATTCTTTACCCACACTTTTCATTTATTGAGTATAAATTATTTTCATGTGTTATATATCCTGATGATAGTTTCCTCTTACTTTACTTTTCCCAGTCCCTTGCCACCTCTGCTTATATCTGGATTCAGTCTCTCATTACAAAACAATAGATGTTAAAAGAGATAACATCCAAATTTGACTAAACAAAATATAATGGATAGGAATTAAAATACAGCATATTAAACTTGGACATGGCAACCCAACAGGAGGAAAAGAGTCCAAAGGGCAGACACAAGAGTCAGAGAACATTTTGTTAACAATATTAGTATTAATAAAAAATACTAAGCTAATGGCTGTAAAATATACATAGAAGGTATGGTGTAGACCCATATAATCCCTGTGCTTGCTGCTCTGTGAGTTCATATGTGTCTTGCTTAACTGATTTAAAGAGACTTGTTCTTCTAGTGTCTTCCATTCCCCCTAGCTCTTAAAATCATTTGGCTTCCTCTTCCATGAGTTTCTCTGCACTCTAAGGCTCAGGATTTGATGTAGACTTCATATTGATCTCTCTCTCTCTCTCTCTCTCTCTCTCTCTCTCTCTCTCTCTCTCTTTCCCTGTGTTCCTCTCTCCCTTGCCCCCCCTTCACAATGTATGACTGTGGGTTACTGCATCTGTTCTCATTTATTGCCACAGGAATTCTTTTAAATGATCCTGGATAAGGCACTGATTTCTCAGTAAAGCAGAATATTATTCAGGGTCATTTTATGGATTTTTTTTATCAGTAGTATTTGGTTTAACTTATAGTTACCATAGTAAGAATGACTATCCTACTATAAAAACCTACTGACTGAACACGATCTCTATCAAAATTCCAATACAATACTTTACAGATCTGGAAAGGACAATTTTTTATTGGATATTTTATTTATTTACATTTCAAATGTTATACTCTTTCATGGTTTCCCCTCCATAAACCCCCTATCCCATTCCCCTCTCCCTGTGCTTCTATGAGGGCGCTCCCCAACCCACCAACCCACTCCCACTCCCACTCCCACCTCACCAAACTTCATATGGAAAAAGAAAAGTTATCTAAAAGAAACCTGAATGATAAAAAATTGATGACTGTCCCTAACATTCCCAATTTCAAGTATTGCTACAGAGCTATTATAATAAAAAATACCTGACTAATACAGATGTAGAGGCTCACAACCATTCATTGAACTGAGTACATGGTCCCCAGTGAAGGGGCTAGAGAAAGGATCTATGGAGCTGAAGGGTATGCAGCCCCTTAGGACAAACAACAATATGAACTAACTAGTACCCTCAGAGCTCCCAGGGACCCAACCACCAATCAAGGACTATACATGGTGGGACTGAATGTTCTGGCAGCATGTGTATAGTAGAGGATCGCAAATTCAATCATCAATAGGAGGAAAGGACCTCAGCCTTGTGAAGGTTTTGTACCCCAGTGTAGGGGAATGCCAGGGCCAATAAGTGGGAGAGGGTGGGGTGGCAGGCATGGGGAGGGGGGAGGCAACAGGGGTTTGTTCTTGTTGTTTTTGTTTGTTTGTTTTTTGGAGGGAAACTCGGAATAGAGAAATTTACATGTAAATAAAGAAAATATCTAATAAAAAAATTAAAAAAAAAGAAATTTAGAAATTTGAAAAAAAAACACATGACATTGTCACTTATATTTATACAAGGATAAATGTAATTGTTACTGAAGACTCATACATATATTACCACACATATATATTCATAACTATTCCTTATTTTTCTGTATTTTTTTTTGTTTTTTAATTTTGTTTTTGAGAAGAGAAAGCAGGATTTAAAAAATGTTAGGAATACCAGTGAAATATTGGATAAATTTTGGTGAGATGAGCTCCTTATAAAATATTTTTTGTTATTGTTAGTGAGTCTCATCATATTCTCGTATTGATAACAAATAACATTTGTGAAACTGTTCTTGGATGAACTTATGATGGTATACATGATAAAATTTTTGAGAGGCTGATGCTAAGTTTACAAATAATTTATCATTTTTTCTAATATCTCACAAAGCAACAATTTGTTAAGGGTGAAACAGTGTCTACTATGGAGACTACCTGGCATTTGGATGAGACAATATAAAAGATTTACCACTAGGTGAAAACTAGAAGATTTGTCATTGTGTTTGATTTAATATTTTAATTTTGTGCTAAATTATTAATAATGATATTTTTACTATTTTTCCTCATTGAATTTTTTATTATTTTCTTTATTTACAGGTCTTATGATATCTCCTTTCCAAGTTTCCCATCCGAAAAAAAGAAAGAATAAAATAAAATAAAATAAAACAGAAAACCAAAACCAAAACCAAAACAAAGCCAACCCTGTTCCCTCCACTCTTCTCATGCTTACCAACCCACCCTCTCCTGCTTCCAGGTCCTGGCATTCCCTTACACTGGGGCATAGAACCTTCACAGGGCCAAGGGCCTCTCCTTCCATTGATGACCGACTAGGACATCCTCTGATACATATGCTGATTGAGCCATTAGTCCCACCGTGTATGTACTCTTTGGTTGGTGTTTTAGTCCCTGGGAGCTCTGAGGGTACTAGTTAGTTCACATTGTTATTCCTCCTAAGGGACTACAAACCCTTCACCTCCTTGGGTCCTTTCTCTAGCTCCTTCATTGGGGACCCTTTACTCAGTCTAATGGAGGGCTGTGAGCCTCTACTTCTGTATTAGTTGGTTACTGTTAGAGCCTCTCAGGAGACAGCTATATCAGGCTCCTGTTAGCCAGTACTTGCAGGCATCAACAATAGTGTCTAGATTTGATGATTGAATTGGGAAGGATTCCCAGATGGAGAAATTTCTGGGTTACCCTTCCTTCAGTCTCAGCTCCATAGTTTATCTCTGCAACTCCTTCCATGTATTTTGTACATCCTTTTAAGAAAGAATGAAATTTCCATACTTTGGTCTTCCTTCTTGAGTTTCTTGTGGTTTATGGGTTGTATTTTGTGTATTCCAATCTTCTGAGCTAATATCCACTTATCAGAGAGTACATACCATGTGTTTTCTTTTGTGATTAGGTTACCTCACTCAGGATGATATTCTCCAGATCCATCCATTTTCCTAAGAATTGCATAAATTCATTGTTTTTAACAGCTGAGTAGTACTCCATTGTGTAAATGTGCCACAATTCTTATATGCATTCCTCTGTCGAGGTACATCTGGGTTGTTTCCAGTTTCTGGTTATTATAAATAAGGCTGCTATGAACATAGTGGAGCATGTGTCCTTATTACATGTTGAAGCACCTTCTGTGTATATGCCCCGGAGGGGTATAGCTGTGTCCTCTGGTAGTACAATGTCCAATTTCCGGAGAAATAGCCAAACTGATTTCCAGAGTCGTTGTACCAGCTTGCAATCCCACCAGCAATGAAGGAGTGTTCCTCTTTCTCCACAACCTCTCCAGCATCTGCTGTCACCTGATCTCCGCCATTCTGACTGATGTGAGATGGAATCTCAGGATTGTTTTGATTTGCATTTCCCTGATGACTAAGGATGTTGAACATTTCTTTAGGTCTTTCTCAACCATTCGGTAGTCATCAGTTGAGAGTTCTTTGTTTAGCTCTGTACCACATTTTTAATAGAGTTATTTGGTTCTCTGGAGTCTCACAGAGCAAATGTGATAAAAAAAAAAAACTTCATGGTATTGGTACAGTGACAGGCAGGTAGATCAATGGAATACAATTGAAGACCTAGAAATGAACCTACACACCTATGGTCACTTGATCTTTGACAAAGGAGCTAAAACAATCCAGTGGAAAAAAGACAGCATTTTCAACAATTGGTGCTGGCTCAACTGGCAGTTAGCACTAGAAGAATTCAAATTGATCCACTCCTGTCTCCTTGTACAAAGCTGAAGTCCAAGTGGATCAAGGACCTCCACATAAAACCAGGTATACTGAAACTAATAGAAAAGTAAGTGGGGAAGAGCCTCGAGCACATGGGCACAGGGGAAAATTTCCTGAACAGAACACCAGTAACTTATACTCTAAGATCAAGAACTGACATATGGGACCTCATAAAATTATAAAGCTTCTGTAAGGCAAAAGACACTGTCAGTAGGACAAAACATCAATGAACAAATTAGTAAAAGATCTTCACCAATCCCAAATATCCAATATATACTATTTTTTAAGAACTTAATTTTGGTAAATTTGATGAAAATCTCTCATATAGGCTTATTTATTTGCATGTTTAGTTACTAGCTACTGAAACTATTTGAGAAGGATTAGGATTTATGGCCTTTTTCGAGTAGATGTGGTTGATGGAGGAAGTATGGTTGTACCTGGTATTTTTACTTGGGGGTTTCAAAAACCCAAACCTGGGGCAGTCCTTTCTCTGTCTGAATATTAGGATGTAAAGAACTCAGTTACTATCCAGTGTTACACCTGTTTGTTTCTCACCATGATGATCATAGACTACCAGCCTACAACTGTAAACATGCCCCAATAAATGGATTATTTTATAAGAATTGCCTTGCCCTTACTATGCCAATACAGAAATTGAACCATCATTAAGGCCTTCATATGATGTATTTTGAATATATTCACTACTTCCAGCTCCTGCTATCTCCTCCTACACCATTCTACCTACCCAGGTTTGTGTATTCTTACTTATTGTTAGTTTATCTCTAATACATCAAGTATAGTTTGTGCTGGCTAACATGTATGGTTGGAATACAGAATCCACAAAGAAACTGACTCTTACTCACGCAGGCACTGTCAAATAAATACTAAAAGTTCTGCAGCTAGAGGTGAGTTTTCTTGTCCACTTTCCCATCCATTTGTGATGATTTTCTGGCTTAAGCTTGGTAAAATCTTGTGTATGACATCAAAACCACTGCTAGCTTATTATTTGACCTGTTGTTTCAAGAAAATAATTTCCTTGAAGACATCTACCTCCTCTTATTTTTAAATTAGCCAAGCTTACAAGGAACAAATGAGATAAAGACATTCATTTTAGTTTGGGGCTTTTGATGACTCTTCTACTGTCTTTTCGTTCATGGACCTGTGTTAACTACAATCTAATACAAGAAAAAAAAAACCATCTCTGATGATGGTGAGGAAAGGCACTAATCTCACTCATATCTGATTCTATTTTCAATAATTATTGAGCTAAGGAACCTCATAGTTCATAGTGAATAGTTACATGTACATTATGTTGAACTTTCTATTTACATCTCCTACAAAAGTTCTATGATGATCTTAGAGAAAATAAGATATGTATTCAAACAAATTCTCTAGTTCATCTTCTAATTTGTTGATTATCCTCTCTACAGTGTAGACAACTCTTCTTATTTTCATGGTTGTAGCTGTAATAACCTTAAGTATTTGATATATAAAATAGATTCTCTCACACAGAGGTGCTAAATAAAGGTTTGATAGATTGATACAGCATATTTTATGACATTGCTAATTATCTGTCCTCCTGAAATATGAAATTTCTGATTTTATTAAGAGAGAATAAATGATAATAATTAGTTTATAGAATGGATGTGTGTTTAAATTTATAAGATACATTGAAACAAATCCCTATGAAAGGTGTAAGTGCATACCAGTATATATAAAACTCTGTGAACACTTTAGAAATTTCTGACATCTTTGATTCTCTGGGGAAGGCAGAGTTAATATCCCTGAAAATGCTATCCCACAACTTATCAGGGGTACTTCTTTTAAGTAAAAGCAATAATGCTCTATGTCCTTAAAAAGATCACCAATGCCATTCGAATTTATCCAGAGAACAAAATATGACAATTGTTGCAGTAATAGAAAAAAAATCACTCACATAACCATCTATAATAGCATGTTCCAGACCAGAATGCACTTATCACTTGCACACTGTATAGTTTTGTTTTGTTTTTTTCCTGTTTTATAACATCTGTTGGCTTGGATCCGGTATTGATTTGCTCGTCTTGTTGGAAGGAAGAAGCAGAACACCTGCCTTCACAGATGCTTCAAGTCTTAACCAGACACTGAGATGTAAACTGATGTGAAGAGAATTGGCTGGATATTTTTATATACATAAAAATTAAATGCAATTAACAGACTTCCATGTATACACAGAGTTATCAGGAATTAGCTTATTAAAAGTCCACACACTAATTAATTTTAGGCCACTTATAACTATCTAGCCCCTTTTACTTCACTAGGCACATTAAATTTCTCTACTATGTTTTCCTTCACAAGCACAGAATTTGCCTCTTGAAATGGTCTCCAATAATACAATAATGAATTTACTACCAAGTAAGTATTATTTTAAATGTGTCCTTATGGGATAATTTACTGTAGATTCCCCCACAGAAGCACATAGCACAATGTATACTAGTATTTTTCATTGGGTCTCTTTTAAATACAGATAATCCATCACAAAACTGCATCACTCAATTGGATTATCTCTTTCATACTGAAATTAAGCATAACATGTAATACTTTAAAAATGTTTTCACATATTTATAAAATATTTTATACTATATGAATAGTGTTAATATTAAGAAAATCAACATATAGAGACCTAATTTGTCTTTTCTCAGTGCTAATGAATTCTGACCATTATAACTTTTCATGGTGGAATTATAATATAATCCAAATTTTAGGTGGTATTTATATGAAATCATGAGTAATTTATTGTAATTTGTTTTTATTTTCTTTATATTTGTTACACATACATACACACATATATATTAAATGCAATTAACAGACTTCCATGTATACACAGAGTTATCAGGAATTAGCTTATTAAAAGTCCACACGAATTAATTTTAGGATACTTAGCCCCTTTTACTTCACTAGGCACATTAAATTTCTCTACTATGTTTTCCTTCACATAGTGTGTGTGTGTGTGTGTGTGTGTGTGTATACATATATATTATCCCTTATGAAGTTGTATATTTGAAGAGAGTCCGAGCTTACCTGTTCTCCAGATAATCTTATGTACACATTTAAACACACAATAATAAATTTTTAAAAGTAGAAACCTGAAGTTAATAATAATTATGCATTCCATATAACTCAAAATATCCAAAATAGTTGTCTTTTGGGGTGTGGCTGGTATAAAATGATTAATGAAATACTTCTTAGCAGTTTATAGAAAGGTAGTGTGTTTAATATAATGACAGCATTTCCTGACTTGGAAGAAGTATGTCTCAAATGTGTTATACTTCTATTTGACTGGTGTCTAGTGTAATGGGAAGTATAGGTCTGGTACTCAGAGTCTGTGTGCGAGTTTGTAGAAAATTAAATTGTGGTAAGAGAGTTACTGTCAGGAATCAGAATGGCTAAGTAAGATATGTGAATATTGAGAACAAGTGATTATAATTAGTTTACCATGTCAACAGAATTTCACCAACTATGGACCAAAATAATTTTTTTGTTAAATAAGGATATGACAACAGAGAAATAAGCATAAGAAATGAAAAATACGATGTAAATACTATTTATATGATGTTCATAATATGTAAAGAATTGTAAGGAATCTGCTGAATGTGGGGTTGAGTCAGAGATATATAACACATATTCAATTTTATTACAACTTAAAGGTCCCTGATTTTTGTGTCCCTGGGTTTTCTTAGAATTTATTCTGAAGAAAGTATTTTTCTAGAACTGTGTTTTCAATACTGGGAAAGTAATGCGTCCTGTATTTAAGATCCAGGCTACATAAATTGCTCCTAGGAAATGGGAAGAAAAATGTAACAGTTGTTGTTATTGAATGTATGAAAAATAATAACTGCATTTGTAGCATTATTTGTACATAAGCTGTTGAAATGTATTGGAAAAACTGAAACAAGTAAATCCAACTTGACTTTCAAGAACTCATCTCTTATTAGTAACTGTCCACACTATTGGATCAAAATACCTGGGAAATGCAACCTGAAAGTGGAAGAGGAATTTTGCTCAGTTTGAGACTACAGTTCATCTTTGGGGGCAAAGCATGGGAGCAAAAATTAGACACACAGTCAAGGAGCATAACAAGAGGGCCAGTGTTTGCTTATTTTCTCCTGTTTATTTAGTGCTGAACCACAGCTAGTCATGCAATGCTGTCCATATTCAAGTGGGGTCATTCCATCTGAACTAAGCTAATTGTCTTAGGGTTTTACTACTGTGAACAGACACCATGACCAAGACAACTCTTATAAGGACAGCATTAAATTGGGGCTGGCTTACAGGTTCAGAGGTTCAGTCATTTATCATCAAGGCAGGAATATGACAATATCCAAGCAGACATGGTACAAGAGGAGCTGTGTTCTACATCTTCATGTGAAGGCTGCTAGCCAAATACTGGCTTCCAGGAAGCTAGGATGAAGGTCTTAAAGCACACACCACAGTAACACACTGACTCCAACAGGGCCACACCTTCTAATAGTGCCACTCCCTGAGCCAAACATATACAGACCATCACACTAATGTTGATGACCCCTCACAGATATACCCAGAAGCTAACATAATCTACATAGTTCTCCACAGACATTTCGAGAGACTTGTCTTCTAAGTGATTCTAGGTTCTGACAAGTTGTCAATCTCTATTAATATCACAACATCTGTTCAATATTATTTCAAAAAATTCAGGTTTATAACTATTTTATAGCAATAAATATTTCCAGGTTTCATTGAAAGTGATTTTCTCTGATAATAAGCTAAGAATTATGAATATTTCCATACTAAAAGAGGTCTTTTTGGAACTTTACATTATATTCATCTGACAGCAAACCTGTCAAAAAGCAAATTGATGGATGAAATACGAACATAACATTTAAACACGCTCATAAAATGTAGTCAGAGGCTTAAAGTAGAAATGTCTTTTTGGGCTGAGTCTTTATATTCAACAAAAAGAGAAGAGACTGTTTAAAATGTGTCCCCAGATACTGTCTCATGGTTAGAACCTAGTGAAGACATTAAACCAACCTTCAGATCTCAACTTCTCTGTTAATATCTAGCATTTTCTATGAACTCAAGTTGCCCCAGTAATTAGATACAATAAACATAATATAGCATATGATGTATTGTGCATGTCATGGGATTTTCAGCAATACAATAGATCAATATTAAGAGATGTTTGTGTTCTTTTTCTGGGATACAATATGGAAGGAAGGGCAGTTCATGTTTTTCAAATAGTTAATATATGCTATTATTCAAAACAGTTGATATTGAATATGCTGACAATTATTTATAATAGATAAAAGAAAATACTAATTAATACATTAAATTTAGGAATTTTCAAAATAGAGCTGTACATGGTTTATGCCTGTAATCCAAGTACTTGGGAAGTTGAGGGCTAGGTCAACCTGAGCTACAAAGTAAATGAGTAAGCTTTTCAGAGAGGAAGAAGAGAGAATAAGATGTTGTTTGAGGCCAGAAATGTTGTAAAAGTGATAAAATTCCATTGACCATAAGACATTTCTGTTAAATATCATGATATTCTATTAGTGTACTTGATGAGCATTTACAAGTTGAAAGATAGAAGTTGTCAATGATGCCAAATGTTGTTAGACATTAAGGAAAATGAAAAGTTGGAGCATTTAAAATATGTAGTTTATGATATGGTCAAAGGGTAACTTTAGAAACAACCATTTGCAGAGGGCTGTCAAAGCCTGGTAGGGGCCCAGAGTTGTTGGTTATGGACTGGGATTGAGCTAGGTGTTATGTGGAAACCAGACACTGAAACAGAATCTCTAAAACCACTTTCTCCTACTGCTGTTAACTGTATTATTTGAATTTGTAAAAAGTCTCTGTTGATGTAATCTAACATTATAATTAATATACAGTTTGAAATAGGCATACTGGATAACTATACACATATAGGTTCAATCATTTTTGTTTTCCTGATTAGCTGCTTTTCAGTAGATCTTTATGGCACAACAATATCATTCCTAAGCAGTCTGATATACGAACATGTGTGACTTCTTTGCAAACTTTTAAGTCAATGTTTTCCCTTAGTATTGTTGGTCAAAGTATAGAATTTTTACTTTGGTGTAAACACACGGTCTATTCATGTTTTAATTCCTTTAAATGTTAAATGAACATAAAGTTATAATTGTTGAAATGAGAATGCTATAATGAATTGCTTCTGTGAGATGAAAATATAAATGAGGATTTATGTAAATCACTTGTATGAAAGAAAAAAAACCATAAGTTCTCTTTCTCAATGAAGCAGCATTTACCAATAAGTGATTTTCTGCTTCTCCCTGAAAAAAAAAAACTGAAAGTGTTCCAACTAGAAACTCTCATTTTCAGAAATAGTAGTTGTTAATGCATGTAGTTCTCCTGTAGCTAAAATTATTTTTGGGAGAACAACTCCTTACAAGGAAGAAACTGTAACTCAATGACTCCCATCCATTGATACAAATCAGCTCAGAACTCTGTGAAGCATAGAGCTGCATTTTTTGACACCACCACAGTTTCTCAAACTGGGTTGTTCATTCCACACACAACTCAAAGGCTTTTTCTGTCTTGATACATTCAAGATAATTTGTTACTAGATTAGCAGATGTTCCCAATTTCACACCTACATTTCTTTCTAAACATTAATCTCTAGAAAAAAGGTTTTATTGAGGCATGATTGATATGTAAGAAATTTCATGTATTTAATATGTACAATTTGATGGTTTAGGAAATATGCAAATACTCATAATATGATCTCCATATTGAAGAGAACAAATCTATCTAACAATACTTCTCAAAGTGTTCTTGTATTGTAAGATGCATATGTGTGTTTGTACAAATATGTGATCAAGAAATTTAGAGGGGGATTTACTGTTCTAGCCCTTTCTTCTTAAGTATCATGTGGGGGGTGTTGTTTGTTTTGTTTTTAGTAAGAGATGGAACCGTGACTCGGTCATAAAATGCTTGACTAGGGTGTAGGAGACTACAGTTTCGATATCCAGAGTCACAAATAATAACTAAAATTAAATCTAAAACAATAAAAAAAGAAATATTTTTCAGTTTATGAGTACTATGGATTAATTGAGCAAATACATCCTCGATAGATTAGAATCACCACGTTTCCTACTGCAGGTGGACTTCAGTTAAAGAACTGAAGACTATAGTTCAAAGGATGATAGTCCGCTAGAGAACTGGAGTTGACAAGACAGACTAAGGAACATTTTCTTTTTGTTGTTGTTTTTTTTGTTTGTTTGTTTGTTTTTTTCGAGACAGGGTTTCTTTGTATAGCTCTGGCTGTCCTGGAACTCACTCTGTAGACCAGGCTGGCCTCGAACTCAGAAATCCGCCTGGCTGGAACATTTTCTTACCTCTAAAGCTACAGTGATTTCAATGTTTATTTCTCCATGAAACACATAGTATGCGATACTACTGCCAAGGTCATGTAATAGGATGTGGGACCATTGGGAAATCATACCATGTTGAAAGTCAGAGTCCTAATAAATTGGATTGTTATCCTTATAAAAGAATTCAGGGAATCTCTTTATCATATCTACCTTTTAATGACACAGCAAAACGCTGACTATCCAGGAATCCGATGAAACATTCCATTTAAAGCCACAGAATTTGTGACCTCTTTCATTTCGACCATCCTAGCCTCTAACAACGTACGAAATGCATTTAAAGCGCTTATTTACCCCTCCAGTTTGTGGTATTTTTATAGTACCTCAAGGGAACAGAGATGGAAATCTGAAACTAAGAAGTTGCACAGTGGTACTGTGACAAATACTAGAACATGTGGAAGCAGCTATCGAAGTGAAGATAGGTAAAGACTGAAGGAGTTTCTATGTGCTGTTAGCAAAACATCTGTATTTTTTTTGTATTGTTATAATATTTTATAAATTTTTTAATTAGATATTTTCCTTATTCACATGTAAAATTCTCCTTTCCCAGTTTCCCCTCCAAAAACCAAACAAACAAACAAACAAACAAACAAAAACAACAAGAACAAACCTCTGATGCCTCCCCCCTCCCCATGCCTGCCACTCCACCCTCTCCCACTTAATGGCCCTGGCATTCCCCTACACTGGGGCACAATTTTGAGAACGCAAAGCTTTGAGGAGAAAGACATGTAAACTCTTAAGAAAGTGTCAGTATTCTTACCAATTGAGAAATCCTGAATGAAGTGTTGGCAGAGATATTGAAAGTAAAATTATAATGAAATCTTCTGTGAAAATGGAGAACATGATATTGGACAATGAAGTAGCAGCTATCTGTCACAAAGTGGTAAAACCTTGATTGAATTTTGTTCAGGTTCTCTAGTCATAGGGAGGGCCTTATAAACAAGAAAGCTGAATGTTTTAGGGAGATCAGTCTTAAGCCAAGCATTAAAAATATTTTCTCCTCTGTACATAGTCAAGTGTGAAAATGGAGAAGTTAAATATGGGATGCTTATTCAAAAGGAAATAAGAACTGAAAGATATTAGGTAGATTTATTATATCAATACTGAAGAAAATGGGAGAGCCTTTTTGGGAGAAAATACAGTGTTTTGTGGTATAGGGTTCTGCCTCTTCTCTCAGGTTGTCCAAGTGTTGCTGGTGTACCAGCTGGGAGAGGACAGGGTGGAGTGTATCTGGGTAGGTTCAGCAGCCTGCCTCTTCCCTCTCTCCAGGATGTCAGAGCCAATGCCTGCCAGGCCAAGTGGGATTGAAGCAGAGTCCTATAGAAGCAGGATCCTGGTCCAGTTGTGAAAAACCTGTGGCAAGGGGAGGGGTATCGCTTCTCAGTGAATCTTAGCAAAGGCTTTTGCAGATCTTTAAGGAAGCAGCTCTTTGAGATGATCTTATCTTGCACCTATTTCTTTATTGTTGTGGGTTTGCATGCTTACCCTATATTCTGGGTGAACCAAGGGGTATATAGTTTTGGAGGTGAGAATATCCAGTATGGGAGAAAGTTATTTGCTATGGTACTGAGATGCCCCATTAGCATAGAGGTTCCAGGTTCCTGATTAGGGGATCACTTTGTTATGTTCTCTAGGGCAGGCAAGGAAACAGGAAAGGAGTTAGTTCTACTCCTGCTGGTTTCAGGACAAGACTCTAATCTCATTTTTTTTCTGGGGTTTGGATATACTCAACTTCATTCTTTCATACCAATTCCTCTGGTAGCCAGTCCACATGCCCTCTAATTTGTAGCTAAAACAGCCTGTATAGCCATTTAACTGAAAGAAGCTTGGACCAAATAACCAACACAATGACTGAACAGTAAGTAGCCCATAAATAAAGACTAAACCCCTCATCATAGACCCTGAATGTCAGAGTCGCATGAACATAAATCATTGTAGAAACCTAGCCAGAGGTAGGGCTAAGAGAAGCTGTGGTCTGGACTCTTCTACTCATGACATTATTCCCAAAGCTACTTGCAAAGCCCTTTGGCTACAGACAAATGTTGTCACTCAGCCTAGGAATAGACATAGGAGCTAGGCACAGTGCTATGGTGGGTGTGGGGTGGCTCAAGGCTATGAGAAAAGAGGTCCCCAGAGTCACGAGGGCCTATCACTATCTGACAATGTTCTGTTGGGAGCAACCTTGTTTAAATATTAACAGCTCTGCCAGCCATAAGTGCTTAGTCTTGGCCTCCATGAGAAAGTACTAACCCAGTTGAATATTAACAGCTGCCTCAGTGGGAAAGTACCAACACAGATGAGAACAAATGTTTATTAATCTTGCCATTAGGTATCTAACAACCCATTTTGTGATGAGAATACCTGCTACAGATTTTGTGGTTAGATATCTAGCAATTCATTTTGTTATGAGAACAAATATGTATGGATCTTGAAGACAGGTGCCTAAATACCAGCCCAGAACCCTGTTCTGCTCACCCTGCTAAAATTTTCACCTAGGCAATTTCCTTGTCCTAAGAACACCTGCACTCCCCGGGAGACAAAGGGATCGATCTTACTCCCTCCCCTAACCCCGATCCTGCTTCAATGAGTATATAACTGGAGTGGGAAAAATTTAAATTTGTCAGCTTGATCAGACTTCTTGACTTGCTGTCCATCCTTTGAGTCTCTTGCCCCTTCATTCTCTTGAATGTGGCCCCCCAGTCCCTGTTTGACTGTCCCGCTGGCTGAGGCAATGTTCTAGAAGGAGAGAGGAGAAAATTTCTCTAGTTGATCTAAGAGGTGTCAGGTCCAGTGTCCATGGAAGGGACCCAAGAGCATGACTTGACACTCAAGCCTCAAATTTTTGTGGAAAGACTGTTAAGTCTGTCATTTGTTTCATTCATACCAAGTGGGAGTGTTTATGATACCCATGTCCCACTATCACCTATTGAAAGCACATTCTATATCTGATTGTTCAAGTTCATAGCCAGGAAGGACTTGTCCTGAGAGTAAATCTTACTTTCAGTTTCTATCTGATATAAATTTACCTAGATAAGACTTTTGACTTTATGCTTTTGAGTCTTTCATGGAATGAAATCTAAGGTAACCGGAGTAAAAATGAATACATTTTAAATGCAAAAAAGTACATTTGGGGAGGGTAGGCCGAATGCTATGGTCGAGAATCATGGACCCACAGGATTCATATTTTGAAAGACTACATAAAAGATACTCGTATTAGAAATTGAGACTTTGGGGGAGGTAAGTAGGTAATACACTAAAAGTAAGTCAATATTTAAGATCAATAATGTGTATCTTATCAGAGTCAGACACTCTCGGTACCTTGATTTTAGACTTCTAAATCTGTGAGAAAATATCTGCTATTTATAAACCGACAGATAATGATATTGTGGTGTTACATTAAAGTTACTGTGGTGGAGATATGCACGCTCTGGAAAACAACAACAACAACAACAACAACAACAACAACAACAACAACAACAAAATTAAAACCCCCCTGAGTGTTACACTGTGTCATTGCTCCCAAACACAGGCTATGTAAGTAATTGAGTATCACTTCTACATCAAGGAGAGTAAAGCTTTTATCTAATTACAAAGCTAGGTTTTGTTTAATTTATGTTTCTTCTGTGTATAAGTGTGGTGAATGTTTGTGTGATATAATAACAAAAAGGAGTGTGTTACAGCATGATTATGGATATTAAGAAAACAACCATAGGTATCTTATACTTCCTTGTTTGAGACACTGTCTTTTTGCTGTTTATTGTGGCACATGCCATGGTAGCTTATCAGTGAGGTGCCAGGCATGTCTCTGATTTCCATTTCAGTATGGTAACCCTGGGATTACAGACCTACAACACTGGTTTATGGTACTTGCAGCGATTTTAGCTCAGATTTCTACGCATGTATGACAAAAACTGCTGACTGAGAAATCTTCCTGTCTCCATGTTTAAGTTTTTAATTGTTAGTTAGGTTAGCATCTAGGAACTTCTGCATCATTATGGAAAGTTTCTATTCCTTACCCATCAGTACTTCATTTAGTTAATCTCTCTTAGCTCCATACACACATCACATTAGCTGTTACATCATATACACATTAGGATGCTACCATTTTATAGGGTTATCAGTTAATTAAAAATAAGTTCATTTAAAGCTTCTTAGAATTTTGATTTGGTATGTAATCAAGCTTGTATCTAGATTCATTTCATAGCATTCTAAATTATTTAAGAGTATGTTTGACTTGTTACATGCTTAGAAAACAAAGCAAGTTGCAAAAGTGAGGGAGTGTGGTTTAGGAAAAAGGCAGTCATTCACATCTTAGCAGATCTTTTTCTTTTAATGGCAATTCAGTGTCACTTAAATTATGCATTCTATTTATTTATACAAGTCTAAATAAAATAAAATGGCATTTAGAAATGACACACTGACTTAGACATATTGACTTATATCAACCCTCAATAAATTTTATTATTGACAGAGGCATTTTAACCATCAGCAATAGCTAGGCCATTTAAGAAGATTGTATTTGTGAGAGAGTATTGACTTCTATGTAGCTAGAATGGTCATTAAGTAGAAGTCCATGTGTACTGATTAGGCAGATAAATTAGCGAGGATATGTGTTGGTGTCAATCCTCTGATTTTTCATAATAATGTTGATGGCTATATATTTGCATAAGCTGAACAGAGTTATTGCATACTAGATGGTATATCTTGGTTGAATGATGATACTTATGAATCTACAAGCATTAATCATAATTATTAGTAAGACAGTCACATGAAAATCAATTAGTCTTTGCACTGCCTGACATAAAGTACTAACACATTATGCTTGCCTTAGAATCTATTTATTTCTCAGCACCACATAAAAGTGTTTAAGTAAGAAAACTATATCACCTAGAAAACAGTTTGAGCTGGCTCTGGAGGAAAGCCAAGGGCACAATTATAAGATAGCAAATTCATTATATTCCAAACCGTTACCTGTGTGCTTTGGATCACTCAATTTTACAAAGTTTTATAGTTTACCTATAAAATGAAATGATTCAAATTATATTTATTGTGACTCTTAAGACTTTTAAATGTCACCCAGTACCAATACATACGAGATATGGAAAGTAGTTCTTTGTAAAGTATGAAGAAAAATATAAAGAGGTTTTTTTTTTTTAAAGTGGAAAGCAATTTACTAGGAGCAAGAAAATACACAAAAAATCATTAGAAAAATTAGCATCATTAATCATGTAGCCCAGGATTGATGAAAGAAATATAGAGGCAATGGAAGTAACAACAGAAAAATTATCCTTTACATATGAAAGAGACTTCTCAGATTGAATAAATATTAAGAGACATAAAAAAGTCATAGACATATGAAACTGTGATAAAAATGAACAAATAAAAATATCCAGGTTTCACTTTTAGGGATAATGAAAAGATGTCTACATTTTAGTCTTTAGATCATGTCATTTCTTCACATAATTTTTTTAAGAAAATAATGGATAATTATTAGCCTTGGCCTTCTAAATAAACAGTGGTCCTATGAATCTTACATGTGATGCATGTTATTGTTTCCTCCTATTCATTTGTGTTTCACTTCATCTCATTGTAAACATATGAACAGCTTAATTAACCATCTTTACCCTTAGCATTTGAACAAAACACTGTCCATATTTCATGATGCTCCTTGTTTTTCTTTTTTTTAAACTTTTATTGGGTTATGATGAGAAAAGTTACATGATTTCAATTTATCTGAATTTGTTAACATTTAAAAACATATTTTAAGTAAATAAAATTAAATCACATTCTTGTTTCCCTTTTGTACCCCCACTCCTCCCAGAGACTCCCCTTCAATACCTACAATATCTTTTTTGTCATATTCCTTAAAATTTATAAAATATTATAATAAAAATAAGTATTATAAAAGTTGTTTGATATAAAACAACAATTGATTTAACAGTCTTATGTACATGGTCATCTACAGCAATAGTGAAAATACATTGTTCTCAATATAAATTTTAAATAACTCCAAACATATTAACTGTATACTTCAAAATAATACATCACTACTGGTATTTTCCTAAATGAACATAAATATATAAAGTCTTTTTGTTTATTTTGTTTTTAGTAGAGTTTAAAATCTTGGCTATTACTGTAGTACAAGCCCAAAATAAGAACAATTTTTAAACATTGGATTTCATTATAATAAGGCTGTTCTTCAATGACCCTCACATCACCAAAGGATTTTACCTCCATCGTAGCTAAGCTGAGAGTTGATAGTTCTGCTGCACCAAGAAATGAATATTGGCTCGATTTTTGGATACAGACTTCCTGCTATGGTCAAAGCTATTTGACTTGAGTGAGTGACTTTATTCTCAGCCCACAGAGAACAGGTTACATTCATTTAAGAAATGGTGTAGAACCTTTCTCTAACTCCTTCATTGGGGACCGTGTACTCAGTTCAATGAATGTCTGTGAGCCTCTACATCTGTATTAGTCAGGTATTGTCAGAATCTCTTAGGAGATAGCTATATGCTTGTCCTTCCTTCAGTCTCTGCTCCATATTTACTCTCGGCCTTGTGAGGGTTTTGTGCCCCAGTGTGGGGGAATGCGAGGGCCAATGGGTGGGAGAGGGTGGGGGGACAGGCATTGGGAGGGGGGAGGCAGAAGGGGTTTGTTCTTGTGTTTGTTTGTTTGTTTGTTTGTGTTGGAGGGGAAAATGGGAGAGGGAAAGTGTACATGTGAATGAAGAAAATACCTAATTAAAAAAATAAATAAATTTAAAAAAAAAAAAAAAAAAAAAAAAAGAAATGGTGTAGGTATTAAGATGGTCTATCCATAAAGTCATTCACCAACTGATTCAATGAACAATGGTTCTGCTTGGAGGGTGTCACAGACATTAGGTGAGGGTAAGAATTTGGTTCATTGGCTGTGATAATTTGGAAAAGCATTCATCTCAAAGAAAGAGTAACTTATAAAGTCCTCTTCTTCAAACTTGATACAAGAATTACAAACGTCAGGCAAATCATTCAGTCTCACTCTTTGTTGTTCTCTTACAAGCCCCTTCCCAATTTAATTGTCTATGTTTCTTTTGGGTATATAAATACCTTTGAAATATGTATGCTGTTCTGAAAACCATAGTATAGTGTAAAGACATGAAATAAACAATACTACTAATAGAGAGGCTGAGATAGGAGAAGCAAGATTTCAAGACCCCTATGTTGTACACAGCAAGACACTGTCTTGCTGTGTACAACATGATGCTCCTTGTTAAGAAAATACCGTTTTGTCCTATTGACACTGTCCTTTGTCTTACAGAAGCTTTGCAATTTTATGAGGTCCCATTTGTCAATTCTTGATCTTAGAGCATAAACTGCTGGTGTTCTGTTCAGGAAAATTTCCCCCATGCTCAGTTGCTCAAGGCTCTTCCCCACTTTCTATTCTGTCATTTTCAGTATATCTGGTTTTATGTTGAGGTCCTTGATTCACATGGACTTGAGCTTTGTACAAGGAGATAGGAATGGATCGATTTGCATTCTTCTACATGCTAACCGCCAGTTGAGCCAGCACCATTTGTTGAAAATGCTGCCTTTTTTCCACTGGATTGTTTTAGCTCCTTTGTCAAAGATCAAGTGACCAAAGGTATGTGGGTTCATATCATATGACATATAAATAAGAAAATATCCTTTAATCCCAGCACTTGGGAGGCAGAGGCAGGTGGATTTCTGAGTTTGAGGCCAGCCTGGTCTACAGAGTGACCAGGACAGCCAGGGATACACAGAGAAACCCTGTCTCCAAAAACCATAAATAAATAAATAAATAAATAAATAAATAAATAAAAATATTAAAAATAAATAAATAATTAAAAAAAAAGAAAATACCAAGATCTGGGATATTCAATACGAGCTGCCAGACAGACTGCTATTTCAAACAAATGCAACATATCTTCATGTATTTACAAATAAGATCTTTCAAACTTTCTACCTTCAGAAAATAGCTACATAAATATAAAATTAACTACTAGTATACCAGAAAACACTAAAAACAGGCCTTTCCCAAAATAATATTTTTATTAGAATTATATTTAATATTTTTAAAGCATCTGACAAAAATATTTTAGTAATCAACCTTAAAAACACTTTCAGTATAAACTAAACAGTTGTGTACATTAGTGACATAAATGATAGCATAATTTTAACAGATGATTATATTCAATTCCAGGACAAAATAGTAGTAAACAATATGCAATAATGTGTACAGAATTACATATTATTTCTACAGAAAATCAGTTAGAAAACATTCTTCTCTGTGCTGGAGTTTTGCCTAGTTGGGAAGATAGTTAGGGCTGTTAGTTAATTCAAGTTCATTCAATGCTGTTATCAAAGTACCTGAGGCATGATGCACTGTTCTTTCTTACGATGCCTACACATTTCCATTGACATAATTTTATATCTATTTACGATTATGTTTTCTTAAATTAATGAATTTTGTTAAGCAATGCGACAATATGTTTTGTAAAATTACTATGCTCTTTGAACAATGGGGATTTTGTGAAATATAAGGGTAAAAGTGGTAACATTGTAAAGCCGATACAGACTGAAAATGTTTATATAATTATTTAGAATTTTTTAATCATCTGAATTATTTTCATATATCTAAATAAGTCTGGCATTATTAATATGTTATTTTATTATATTATTCACTAACAACTTATTTAATAATTTGATTTTCTTCAATTTTTTAAGTAAACTAAAATTTCACAGCATAGTGGTTATTTTAACTTTTATATTTTTCCATCAGTTCTATTTATGACACATAAAGTATTATTTTCTTTTTTATTATTAATCATTCCATTCGTTTACATCTCAAATGAAATCCCACTTCCTAATTATGCCTCCAGAAGCCCCTCATCCCACATCAACCCTCTCCCCCCTCCCCTTTGCCTCCATGAGGATGCTCCCCCACCCACCCACCCTCTCCGGCCTTACTGCTCCAGCATCCATCCCCCTTGGCTGGGCCAAGAAAACTCCACAGGCCATGGGCCTCCACTCCCATTGCTATCAAGCAAGGCCATCTACTGCTACATATGTACGTGGAGTCATGGATCCCTCCCTGTACACTCCACGGTTGGCAGTCTAGTCTCTGGGATCACTGGGTCTAGACAGCCAATGTTGTTCTTCCTATGGGGTTGCAATCTTTGCTCCTCCAGTCCTTCCACCAGTTCCCCAATGAGGTTGCTGACCTCAGTCTTATCAATGGCTCCAAGCATCCACTTCTGCTTTGGTCAGTTGCTGGCCGGACCTCCCAAGGAGCAGCCATGCCTGGTTCTTGTCAGCAAGTGCCTTTTGACCACAGCAACAGTGTCAGGTGATATGGTGTCTGGAGACAGTATGGATCCCCAGGTGGGGCAATCCCCGGAATGCCCTTCCTTCAGCCTCTGTTCCATTTTTTGTCCCCTTTCTTCCTTTGGACAGGAACAATTCTGGGCTAAAAGCTTTGAGATGGGTAGGCGCCCACATCCCTCGACCAGGGGCTGTGCTTATCTGATGGAGGTGATCTCTACAGGATCTATCTCTCCTTTCTCTGCACATTTCAGTTGGGTAATGGGAGCCTCTCTTTTCCCTGGTGTCTGAGACCCTCCAGTGGTTATCCCCAGTTCGTAATCCCCTTCTGCTACATATTTTTATCTGATTTCTTGATAATTTGTACCTTCGCCTATCACCTTCAGTACCTGATACTGCCCCCTTACTTCTTCACCTTCCTCTCTTCCTCTCAGGTCTGCCACTTCCTCTACCTCCCATGATGAACTTGTTGCCCCCTCAAGGCAGGGCTGAAGCATCCACACCCTGGTCTTCCTTCCTCCTGAGGTCCATAAGGTCTGTGGGTTGAATCGTAGGCATTGTGAGCTTTTGGTCTAATATGCACTTATCAGTGAGTATGTACCATGTGTCTTCTTTTTGTGACTAGGTTACCTCACTCAGGATGATATTTCCTAATTCCATCCATTTGCCTGAGAATTTCATGAAGTCATTGTTTTTAATTGCTTAGTAGTATTCCATTGTGTAAATGTACCACATTTTCTGTATCCATTCCTCTGTTGAGGGACATCTAGGATCTCTCCAGCTCCTGGCTATTATGAATACAGCTGCTATGAACATAGTAAAGCATGTGTTCTAAATAAGAAAAGATTTGTACATTTGGACCCTCACAATTTTAAAAGAGCAACTGAGATACTGGAACAGAGGACAGTGAAGAAAGGGACGATTGCTTTACTTGCATCAAGGGAGGTCAGAAATAAAGAAATAATTTCTAA
Organism: Montemys delectorum; assembly: GCA_019843815.1. Classification (NCBI taxonomy): domain Eukaryota; kingdom Metazoa; phylum Chordata; class Mammalia; order Rodentia; family Muridae; genus Montemys; species Montemys delectorum. Next base: position 3,596 of record JADRCD010159368.1, on the reverse strand, counting down.
CGTTAATTGCCCATAAACTCATTCTTATAATTATTTTTAAATTTTACATATTTTAATTCACTGTAGCTATCTAAAATATTTAAAATTATATGTGTGTGTGTGTGTGTGTATACACACACACACACACATACACACACACACACACACATATATATATATATATGTTTGTAATTATGAGGCTATCCCAGAATAGCCAATTAACGATGTACCCAGTCCTGGTGACTCACCCTTGTACAATACTCTGAAACTTCAGGCGCAAGTATTGTCTTGAGTGCAAGCCTAGCAGCAATGTCTCCCTAGCATCACCAGGGAATCTAGGCTCTCCTTCAATCATATTTAATTCTTGCCTCAACTAAGAGTGGCTCCCATTCCACATGCACTTTCCAAACCTGCAGGGCTTTGCATATCTTTTTTAGTCTCTCAGTGAATCCTCATCAAGATCAAATCATCCCTTTTTCTATTTTTTTTTTGTTTTTTTTTGTTTTTTTTTTTTTTTTTTTGATTTTCTAGATTTCTCACTTCATATTGATAGGATCCACTAAGATACCTTGGAATCAGATTTAGATTTCAGTCTGAGACACTTCCTACCCCATAGAGATAAAGCAAGTTGTGTCAGTTTCAAATTCAAGTTGTTAACCAGCTGAAGTTGTTGTACATGTGAAAAATCAAGCCAAGTACTTTGTAGTCAAATCAGCATATTTCACAGTGACTTCGTTTTTGCTTTATCTGCAGAATCCAAACACACTTCTGATTAGTGTTAAGCTATGCGTGGAAACCTGGTTTAATTTCCACCAAAGTGGCACTTCCTCCCTAACTATTGTTACTCCTGAAGGGAGAAGTGACAGTCTAGGAATAATCCTACACATCTTCGATGGCTCTGTTTACCTGAAACTGTTAAAAAGTTCCAAATGTTCATATACCTGATCTTTGACATGATCCTGTGGTGAATGCTCCCTGTTTTAAAATTAGTCTAGAATAGAATAGTATTCAATGCAAATGGTTTCCAAATAATCAGTTCCTCCTTTGTATACTTACATAACTTGATGTCTTTATTATATCACTTCAACTAAAATCGGAAGAGCACGTTTACATGCATTTTTGCTATTTAGTATGTAATTGCACTGAATATTATAAGTGTGACAGCCACAAGCATGACATTTGTAAAAATCCTTTCAGATTTCTTTAAGACTTGCTGGAAGATAAACTTAAATTATTGCTTGATACTTTATTGCAGTCAGGGGGAAGATATTAAACCATTATTTGGAGTCGTTGCAAATGGTCTTAGTACTTCAAACACTTATGACTACATGTAATCTACTTAAATGGAATTTGGTTCTCTGGAATAATTTTAAGTGGTTTGATTATTTGAAATTAGGATGTAATAAACTTAGTTAGTATACAACATATGAATATCCTAAGCATTGCAGATTGAAAGAGAATAATCAATGAACACATATTTAAACTTTACACTTTGTGTTCTTCACTAAAAATAGCAATTTTTAAACTCTCTTCCTAAATCAAGTATACCAGGTCAGTGCTCTGAGAGAAGCATAATTTCATAAATTAAAGACCTATTCATGAATATTATGACCACATATATTATCTTCAATATTTACTCCAAGTGGTTAGTCAATATGTTAAAATAGCTTTCACTATAACATTATTTTCCTACAATTTTGTCAGAAAAGATGGTTCTTTTATTTTTCTAAAAACCGTATAGTTGATTAGAAGCCAAATAGGTTTCAAGTACTTCAGTAAGTCTTACCTCTAAAAGGTAAACACCTCAGATCTGTAACTCAATGGATTTATGGAAATAACTAAAAGAACTATCAGTTTTGAATAGACACTGAAATCAAGAACAGAAGTATGTGTATTATAGCATGCATCCTGAGTATGACCAGTATCACTTTTCTTGAAAAACCCTCACACAGAACAATGTATTCTACAGATATGAAACATCATTATTTCCTCTGAAATAGTTATATTAGAGCCATCTTTGTTTCATTAATTTGATTTCATCCTAATTTAACTTTTTTGTTCAGTTTTGGCTCTGGATTAATTCTGGCTACCACTGCTTTGCTTTACAACTAAGATGGTACTGATCATACGCAATAGTGATTTTACTTAAATGCATTTGTGGTTTTATATGGATTATTGATCAACAACAATGGTCATTTAACCATGGAGTCTACTGAATTATGGATTTTCAATTCTCCTCTGTTTTTGTGCATGTATGTCAATTTCTCACTTTGTGTTTGGATCGGTGTATAAACATAGTCAACACAATTGATCTTATACAATCTATGACTATTCTGTTCCTAGGTTTCAACAGATAGTCACAGAGAGGGAATTGACATTAAGGATAAGTGGGTTGTCACTTATATGTATCTTTGTTAGCACACTCTTTCACTGATCTATAAAAGATACCTCTTGTTTGATCCATTTTTTTCTTATCTTTTATGTATACCTTCCTATTTCCTCTGGTAATTATTCTAAAATGTTACTGTTTGTCATTCTCTTGTTACATGTAATTTTAAACTTATTTGTATGCATGCATTTATAAATTCCATGTATATTATTTTTGCTATAGATCTTCTTTTTACTGTCTCTTCCTGTACGAGCTTGTGATGTTGAACACTTTAATACGTTCTTTTGTAAATTACTAAATTTTCCCCACATCAAACCTCTCAATAATAGTGTTTAAGTAATTAAAAACTCAAATGGCTGAAAAGCACATAAAGAAATGTTCAAGTCCTTAGTGATCAGAGAAATGCAAATCAAAACGACCCTGAGATTCCAACCTTACACCAATCAGAATGGCTAATATCAAAACCTCAGGTGACAACACATATTGGCGAGGATGTGGAGAAAGAAGAACACTCCTCCATTACTGATGGGATTGCAAACTGGTACAACCATTCTGAAAATCAATCTAGAGTTTCCTCAGAAAATTTGAAATATATCTACTTGAAGACCCAGCATTACCACTCTTTGGAATATATCCAAAAGTTGCCCCACCATGCCACAGGGACATGTGTTCCACTATGTTCATAGCAGTCTTGTTTGCTATAGCCAGAAGCTGGAAACAACACAGATGCCCCACAACAGAATGGATCCAGAAAATGTAGTTCATTTATACAATGGAATACTACTCAGAGTGAAGACATCATGAGTTTTGATGGCAAATGGATGGAACTGAAAATATCATCCTGAGTGAGGTGACTCAGACCCAAAATAACATGCATGTACTCACTAATAAGTAGATATTAGCTAACAAAAGAGAAAGAGAGAGAGACAGAGACAGAGAAGAGACAGAGACAGAGAGACAGCGAAGAGACAGAGAGAGGAAGGAAGGAAGGAAGGAAGGAAGGAAGGAAGGAAGGAAGAAAAGAAGGAAGAGAAGTACAGAATACTCAAGTGCAGTGCACAGAACTCAATAATGTCAACAAGCTGAACAGCCCAAGTGAGGACTACTCAGTCCCAGTTGGGAAGGAGAAGAAAGCAATCAGAAGTTGGGAGGGAGGGAGGGACCTGGACAGGTCAAGAAGTCTTAAAAAGGGGAATCAAACACCCACAGAAGGAGTGGCAGAGATTAA
>JADRCD010159366.1:0-12964 GCA_019843815.1 Montemys delectorum | reverse complement strand
AATAATAATAATAATAATAATAATAATAATAATAAAAGGTAGAGCGTGATGGAAAAAATAACTTGATATTGACCTCTGGTCTCCACAGATACACACACATATGGTTGCTTACATATAAACACATGAACATGTATACATCCCCCCCACACACAGAAAGAACGGGAGAGAATACGTTATCTGTTCTTTCCTAGTAGATGATTTGAACACTCACAAATGACGGGAACCTGTCTCGATATTTGTTAAGGTGCTACAGTCACAGCACAATTTTGTATCATGTATACCTCATAGCAGGCCATATTTGCTTTTAGGAGGATCTTCCCAATCCCACAGCATTTTTGAAAGATTAAAATGCTTCCCAAACTTTCTCTCAGCATCCCACTGTGAATTCTGAGGCCACTGACCGTAATGATTACAGCCTTGGAAGCCATTAGATTAAGACTGACCAATAATCAAGGAAGCCAGCCTTCTTCACTTTTTCTTTATTCTTAAGAGGTTGCACAAGCTAAACAAGTTTTTATGTTCAACTCTAGACTCAAAGATCTCTGTGTGCCTAGCTAAAATTTTCTAATTGAAGCACACAAAATTTTTTCGTTCTAAGCATTATGCCACTAACAACTCAATATATCCAAGTATTTTTCTTCTGTCTGAACAAAAGTTCAAAAGAAATAATCTTTAGTTAGTCTCCATAATTTTTCTTTAATTAAAGTTTATTAGCTTAAAGGATAACAAGTGTCTTATCCTCTCACAGTGCTGGTTGTAGTCAGCATAATCCCTATACTTGGATTTACTTACGATTTTACAAGGAATTAGCTGATAAGAAGCAATGAAGTTTGGAAATGTAGTAGCATTTAAGAAATGCAAATTTGTTTCTTTTTTCCCCAGCCTTAAATATTTAAAAGAAACTTTGGAGTTTATCTATTGTTAAGTTTTACTGATATTAATTAACCACACCCTGAGTATGATGGAACATTCTAGAAGAATTTACATTCATGTAACAAGCCAATTTAAAACTCTTCTGCCCTGAGTCGCTTTAACTGTCAACTTGATTCAGTATGCAGTCATCTGAAAAGGCTCAACTGAGAGAGATTACCCAGATGGGCAACACCATCCCTAGACACATAGTCCTGGGCTGCTTAAGAAAACTAGCTAGGCGTAAGGCTAGTGAGCAATGAAGACATCAAACAACATTCCTCCAGAGTTTCTTCTTCAGGGAGCTGCCTGAGCTCCTGCCCTAACTTCCCTTATACACCATGACCTCAGAGTATAATCTGAAAGAAACCCCTTTTCCCGATAAATTGCTTTTCATCAAAGTGTTTTAGCACAGCTAGAGAATGAATGTTAACATCGTGTATGTTAGAATTTAATGACTGCATTTTTACAGTGGGGAAGATAACTGCTTAGTGAGGTGATACTGCCTTGAGAGACATTTTTATGAAGAAGGAAGCATTGGTTCATTCCTTAGTGTGGGCAAGGAGAATCCAAATAAAACCATAACAAAAGAACAACAACCAAACACTCCAGATGATGATGAACTCATCCACACAGTCAAAAGATCCAGTCATGTGACTCCAGTCTAAGTTTGAAGTAACACTGGAAATCAAAGAATATTGAGGAAATTAAGGAAAATGGGAAAAGCATCATGGTAGATCTTCCTTGTCAACTTGACTGGATTTAAGACCAACTAGGACATGGTGGAGCACATCCCGGGTACCTTAAGAGAGCGTTAATGGAGGGATATATGTCCTTGAATGTGGACAACCTCCTTTCATTGGCTAGGGGCCTGGACAAGATGAAAGAGGAGAGAGTAAAACTGTGAGTGGATCGCTCAGCATCATCTCTTCTCTGCATCCGGGACTCTTTTATGCTCCCCAGCGTCACCTCTGCGTTCTGGTCCGCTGGTCTCCCATCTTGGGAACTAAATCTCCTCCCACTGCTTTTCTACAGTCACGATGGACTCACACTTCTGAGACTCTGAGCCAAGGTGATCCTCCATCCCTGGTTTCTGTCAAACGGTTTTACTAAAGTAATTCTGGATTTACTAACACAAGGAGAGACAGAAAGAAAGACCTTCCACTCTTGCTCTTGATCTCTTTTCTTGTTTTTCAATCACTACTCTAAGTAATTGTAAGAAGAAAAGATTGGCTCTTCTTTGTTAAAGCTCATGGTGCATTAATCACACTTTATGGGAGGCAGCAAGTCTTGAGAGTAGCCGGCCCACATGGAAGATTTGGAGAACTCTTCAGAAGATCAGCTACCTGCTTACCCAAAGGATAGGTGTCCTTACCATGAGTTACACTTGCCAGCAACTCTTCATGTAGCTGATACAATGAAACTCAAGAGTGAAAATAGCTGGCAAACAACCTAAATAATGCAGTAAATGTCATACCACACTCCCATCCCGCCTTCAGTGTCTGTGTTACAGAGCTCAAGTGGACTGCAGCCCTTAATGTCTGTTTTCTTTTATTTTGGCATTCATCATTTTGTTTGAATCAATATAAAATGGAATCTTTATTCTTTAACATTTACATGAATTGGTGTCGTTCAGCGTGTCATCCTCTGGCCTTTTTGGTGTGGCGAGTCTGTCATCTTATCCTTGGAGAGGGAAAGAAATGGCTTCAGCTTATTTAAAGCTTGACTCACCTCTGTTCTTAACTCTTTCAAGTCCTCATTGAGAGGATTTCAGTGAACACTCTGTAAATTACTTGGTGTAAGAGTGAGAGACAGAGAGATGGAGAGACAGACAGAGAGGAGAGAGAGACAGAGACAGAGAGCATGGGAAGGGAAGGAGGGAAAGAGCGCATGGGGGAGGGGGCAGGAAGCTAATGGCTGTTGTTCTTCAGCACATCAATTGTTCTTCAGTACATCATCCACCTTGGTTTTTTGTGTTTGTTTGTTTTGAGACTTCGCTCACTGGTCTAGATTTCAATGATTTGGCTAGGCTAGCTTGCTTTACTTTTAATCTCAATGATCCACCTGCCTCTGTCTCCCCAGCAATGAGGATAACCTGCTATTTCTGTGGCAAGCACTTTGCTGACTGGGCCAGTTTTTGCTCCCTGTTTCATCTTCGATCATCTTTTCTCTCTATTTGTTGAATGAATCACCAAGATGACTGTTTTAGCTGATAACGGAGTTGACTACAATTATCTACCTGACAATTAGAGTAACCGCCTGGCCCCATCTGACTGTAGTAATTACTGTGGGGGGTGTATATGAAACAGCATCCTCATCTAATTTTGTCCTTTGTTATAGTATACTGCCTTACTTTCATTTCTGCTTCTGTGATATGACATCCTCATAAAATTTCTCCTTGGGGAGAAAGAGTTTATTTGACTTAAAATTCCAAGTTAAACAATGACATTACAGTGAAGTCAAGGTGGGAACTTCAAGGAGGTAGCTACCTATACAGTGAAGAGCAGAGAGAAACGGAATACATACATGTCTGAGTTCAGCACCCTCTCTATGCTTGCCCAGTTCAGGGCATCCTATCTAGGGGATGGCACAACTCACAGTGGCTATATCTCCCTATATCAATTAACAATCAAGACAACCCCCTACGGACATGTTTACAGGCCACCTTGATCTCGACAGTCCCTCAATGAGACTCTCTTCGAGGTCGATTCAAGGTTGTGTCAAGTTGGCCATTGATATTACATACAATTTCTTATTCCTTTTCTTATTTGGTTTTCCAAATCACAGTGGTAGAGTCAAATAAATGCAAGCTGCTTCTCATAGATTTCTAGAAATGGGAGCCAGAGAGAAAACTGAAAAGCCATGTATGGAAATGTCTGCTTGTGGCTTTTAGCTGGAAAGTCCCTGTAGCCAGTACCTATCAGGATTTTAATTTCATTTGATAGGGGGATAATGTCCGTCCACTTAGAGATCAAATCCTCTAGTAAATATCAGCACCCGACTAATCATCTTGTTGAAAATTGGTTCATTGATGGCCTCTAGGACATCTAATTTCTCAGAGGCTGCCAAACTGTCCTGATAAGAGTGGGAACAGATCATCCTACCTCCTACCCTGTGAGGAAGGCAATGCCGTTAGACCTTGCCTTTCCTTACAGGAGCCACTGGGTATTTCTAAACTCATTGAAAACTGGGCATTGTCTTCACCAGCAGATGTAATTCCACCCTCAGGTCCCTTGGCTCCCTTGCGACTTCTCTACACCTACCTCTCCCAGGACAGTGGCCATCCTGACATGACATAATAAACACTAGCTGGAATATTGAGTACTCTCATGGATTTTTCAGAACAAGTGTCCTTCTGAGTGACCCTCTTGGCAGGCCTTGGTACTTATGAGGCCAAATAAACAAATGGCTTTCTATATTAATACTTATCTAACATCTCAGCCAGTAAGAAACTTCGTTCCTATCTATGTGTACGAGAACATTGTCTTTACCCCTTATCCTAGTTTGGCTTTTGTTCTACAACAGGCTTTTCTGAGCAACAGCTGCCATCTCCCTCAAATCAGCTGTGCTTTCTTACAGTCGTCAGTCATGTTGGAGCAGAAAAATAGTTGACGTTCCCTCATAGATGGAGGGCATCATGGAGGTTCATTGGGCCCCCCCCATCTGAATATCCAACTAACTTTCTAGAATTTGGAGGCATTGCTGCTGTAATTGCATATGACCTCTGGAATTCCCAGAGACACTGGTGTATACAGTCTGGGAAAGATTAACCTAGGGGCTTCATTTATGTGCATGTGGGTAAATTATCATCTCTATTCGGGAAGTGGTTTCTAGTGTAGTAGTTTCTCTGGAGTCTGACAAGATTCTCCATGAAGACCTCACTCATGCTCTATAATTTAAGTCAATGAGCTCTTTGATTTTTTTCATATGAACTTTGGTGGAACCCCACTTTGTTTTCCGAATAGGAACTTATGAAGATGCAGGGAACATTTTTTTATCAATTCATTTATTTATTCACTTTACATCCCGAGTAAAGCCCCTCTCCTACCTGTGCCCCCTCACGCAACCACTCCCCTACTCTCTACCCTTCTCCTCTGAGAAAAGTGACCCCCCCACACACTTACCTGGGCATAGGGTACATTAAGTCACTGCAAGATTATGTACATCCCCTCCCACTGAGGCTAGACAAGGCAGCTCAGAGGAATGGGATTCACAGGCAGGTAGAAGATTTAGGTATTGGGGGACCCACATGAAGACCAAACTGCACTTCTGCTACACATGTTGGGGTAGGAGGTAGGGTAGATCTATTCAATGTATGGTCTTTGATTGAAGGTTCAGTCTCTGGGAGCCTCCAAGGGTCCATTTTAGTTGACTCTGTTGGTCTTCCTGTGGAGTTTCTCTCCCCTCCAGGTCCCCCAGTCCTTCCCCAACTCATCCACAAGACTCTCCAAGCTCTGTCTAATGTTTGGCTTTGGGTCTCTGCATCTGTTACTTGGTGGAGCCTCTCACAAGACAGTTATTCTAGGCCCCGGTCTACAAGAATAACAGACTATTGTTAGTAGTGTCAGGGATTGGTTCTTGCCCATGGGATGGGTCTCAAGTTTGGATGATCATTGGTTGGCCATTCCCTCTGACTGTGCTCCATCTTTGTCCCTACATTTCTTGTAGGTAGGACAGATTTGGGGTCGAAGGGTTTGTGGGTGGGTTGGTGTTCTTATCCCTCCACTGGGGGTTCTGCCTGCCCATCAGAGGTGGTCACTTTAGGTTCTATATACCCCAGTACTAGTTGTCTTCAGCTACAGTCACCCCATAGACTTCCAGCAACCTCCCCCATCCCAGGTCTCTGTCATGTCCTAGAGATGACCCCCAGTAGCTGTCAATTTCCATTCACTCTCACAGTGTCTCTCCTCACACCTCATATTGATCCCCATCCACCCATTCACTCCACATCCCCTTTCCCACCCAGTTTCTTCCCTATATCTGCTTCTGATGACTGGTGTATTTCCCCTTGAGAATAAGATTCAAGCATCCTCACTTGGATCTTCCTTGCTATTTCGCTTCTTTAGGTCTGTGGATTGTAGTGTGGATATCCTGTACTTTATGTCTAATATACACTTGTAAGTGAATACATGCCATTTATGTCATTTTGTGTCTGAGTTACGTCACTCAGGATGATATTTTCTAGTTCCATCTATTTGCCTGCAGATTTCATGGTGTCCTTGTTTTTAATAGCTGAGTAGTATTTTATTGTGTAAACGAACCACATTGTCTTTATTCATTCTTGGTTTGAGGGACATCTGGATTGTTTCCAGCTTCTGGCTATTATGAGTAAAGCTGCTATGAACGTAGTGGAACATCTGTCTTCGTGGATGGTGGTACATCTTTTGGGTATATGCCTAGGAGTGGTATAACTGGCTAGTGGTAGAACTATTTCAAGTGTTTCCGAGGGACCACCAGATCGATTTCCAGAATGATTATACAACCTTGCATTTCCACCAGCAGTGGAGGAGCGTTTGCAGGGAACTGTTTACTCTCCACCAAGGGAAGGGTTTTCCACAAGTGTTGTGATTTTGTCTGTACCAGTCCTCTCCTCTCTGGGACAAGGGCCGTCACTGGTCCTTGTATTCTTTACACTGTATTGAACAAGTTACACCCTAGAGGGTGTGGAAAGGATAATTGAATTCTACCCAATCATTTTCAGATAAAATATTTTAGAATTAGGAGCTAAAAAAGTAGCTAGATGGTTAAGAGCACAAATTACTTTTTGCTGAGTTTGGTTCTCAGCTACCATATCTGTCAGCTTACGGCCTCCTGGAACTACAGCTTCAGGGGCACCCAGCATTCTCTTATGGCATCTCTAAGTTTCTACATTCACGTGCACACACCTACACACAGAGACACACACATACTTATAAATGAAGGTGGCACTTTCACCTTTAAACTCAGATATTTTACTTATTCTGTACCTAGTGTCTGACCTGCCTTAGTCATTTTCCTTGATTTTTGATAAACACAGAACACTCTGACCTATAAGCTTTCCTTACCTACTGTGCCATGGATTTGTTCAGCTCTTTTCCCAGTGTGGAGGACTCAGATTTGAATTTCTCATGGTAACTGTGATGGTTCATATTGATGATCAGTGTGACAGGATCTTGAATCACATAGAGGTACATTCCTAGAAGTTTATCTAAAGTTTCTAGATGAGGTTAATTGAGGTGGGAGGACCTACATTAAACAAGGGTGGCACTGTTCTGTGGCTGGGTTCCTGGACAGATTCAAAAGGAGAAAGTGAATGGAACACCATGGTCATCCTTCTGCCTCCTGACATTGGCTGACATGTGACCTGCCAACCCCATGCCTTTCTCATCATTATGGACTATGTCCTCACATTGTGAACCAATTTAACCCTTCTTCCTTTAAATGGCTTTTTTTCTGGGGTATTTTTATCACAGCAGTCCAAAAATTAACTACTACATGAAAGTTGGACATTGAATTATATACACTTTGCAATATACTGAGGTCTATTCTTTGCATTTTGAGCAAATGCATTCATACATTTCCTTTTGCAGTTTAAATAGATTACATAAGGATTAAGAACAAGGCAGAATTATATGTTTTTTAATACAACACAGTAAAGACATCTTTCCTTAGTCACTAAAGCCAAGTTATATGAAAATGTCAGGAACTGGAGCATTTTAAAAAATCTGTAAGCCACTTACATTTGGAAAAGAAAATGGAAATTGTCCAAGAGAGTAGAACACATGTGGGAATTATATGTGTTTTGATCTGCATGGCTATGCATGGCTATGCATGGCTATGCATGGCTACACATGGCAGAAATAGGGTCAGAACAAAGAAAGGTGACCTTTGAGTTTATTAAAGATCATTTAGCAAAATTATACAAGTAAATTGTATTTGTAAAACCAAGCTTGGTTTTAAGAAGAAGATTGTGTGTGATAGGGCATGTACATGATTGTGAGTACACATGTGTGCAGGTACACTTGTGCAGGTACATGCATGTGAGTATATGAATGTGCAGGTACACATATAAAGGCATGTACATTTGAGTGTATGCTTGCAGGCACAAAGGAGCAAGTATATGTGTGTGGGTACTTGTATATGCAGTTGCATATGTGAAGATGTATGTGGGTATGTGTGCACGCAAGTAAATATGTGCGAGGATCAAAGAAGAATGTCAGGTGCTTTGCTTCATCACACTCCTCTACCATATTCCTTTGAGACAGAATCTCTCACCAAGTTTGCTCCTTGGCATCCAGCTCGTCCCTGAGAGACTCTTATCTGTGTTCCCCAAAATTCTGGTATTTCGAGCATAAATGGTCACATCTTCTTTCATAAGGTCTCCATACTTATGTAGCATGGGCTTTTAGCCATTGAGCCATCTTCCCAATCTTCAAAAAGAAAAATTGATTAGTGATTCTAAGGATCTAGAAGTAGAATTTCAACAAGGGCAGCAAGAAGGTAGCAAGCTGCTTCCTAGCATTTTAATCTCTTCCAGAAGCAATTTTAGTTTTTTTTTTTTTTCAAGAACCTGAGGTAAAACCTGAGCATATATACCAAACTCCCAGCCCCCCTGGGGAAGCCCACGGCAGGCAGACACCATGCTTTCTGGCCAGTACATCTGGAAAAGAGAGCTAGACTTAGCTCGTCTACTCCTCTAAATCCTTTCCAAGGAATTGAGAAGGAACAGGGACGGCTGGCACCGGGGTGCCCAGTAAAGGCAGGGGCATCAGGAGGATGGTTCTCTTGTTGAGAAGGTTACAAGTGAGATGAGCAGGAACTCAGATTCACCCACAGATGCCCTTCATTTTCCTTACTGTCTTTGTACCCTGCATTTCTTCATTTCTGGTCCTCTCTCCTTGACTTCCTGTTCTTATCTCAGGAAGCATTCAAAAGCATCCCGAGGATGTTTTCCTCCATGTTTGTGGGTTGTTTTTTTTTTTCTTTGCCAGAGATCTGGCGGCTAATTGTCTCTGTCTTTTCATTTTCTGTTGCTCTGATAGAACACCCTAATCAAAAGCAATAAAAGGAGAAGAGTGTTTATTCGGCTTACAGGTCAAGGTCACAGTTCATTGTTTTGCGGAAGTCAAGGTAGAAACTCAAGCAGCTAGTGGTATCACATCTACAGTCAAAAACAAAGATGCTAAGCTCATCTGTGCCTGGCTACTCTTATGTGGTGTTTTCAACCTTTCTAAAGCCCAGGAGACCCTGCCTAGGGAATGGTACCATCCACAAAGAGCTGGTCTTTCCCCATCTATTAACTATCCGTACACTCCCCCCAGACGTCTCTACAGACCAACGTACCTGCACTGTTTCTGAAGAGAGACTCTCTTCTTAGCTGATTGCAAATTATAGTAAGTTGCCATTTAAAATTAACTATCACAATCTCCTCGCCAGAGTGCTTTGTGTTAATTGTTCATCATCATATCCAATGAAACAAATAGTTGTCTATACAAAGGCAGACTCTGCACATGCCTACTGCTTCTGTCCTGCCTCCATCTTCATGTACCTGTTGTACAGAGGTGGGAAGCTTGGCCCCTGGCTTCTGGGCCCATTCTCACCCATCAGTTTGCAAATCAGGTTTTCAGTGTACTGTGGTCTGGCTCCAGACAGTGTCAGGTGAGGTACTGATACATGTCTAGCCTGTGGTTTTCTGATGTGCCCACTTTGGAAGACAGAGAAAGATAACAGATGATTGATTTATTGATCTGTTAATTTCATCACCCATGAGTAATGTAAGCAACATTTGTCAAGTTCATGATTTGTCAAGTCTAGAAAATCCACTTGAATTTCTAAAACCTGTGACCTATGTTTTCTCAGAGCCTTCTAGAAGGCATAGCTAGTTGCAAGGGGGAAATACAGGTGTGAAAATTGTTAATAGTCTGGGCTCCATACAGTTTTTGGAACTCTGGAGGCTTTTGGGACATTTTCATTGGAGGAAATACATGATTAGTTTGAATCTTTCATTTAAGTTTTATGAACCTAATTTTCTTCATCTGCAGATTGAGAATCTTGAATCAGGACAAAAATATTTCTCCCAGTTTCATTTTTTTTCTCTCTCACCCATTTCTTTTCCTCCACTCAGTGCATGTGCGCTTACATGCATGTATGCACGTGTGTGCATGCGTGCGTTTGTGCATATGTGGGGTGTGTGTGTGTGTTAGTGAGAACATATATGTGTGTGCATACAGTATGCCAGAGGAAAATTTTAGCTGATGTTCCTCAGAAGTTGTTCATTTTATTTTTCTGAAGCAAATTTTATTATCAGTTTGGAATTCAACAAATAGTTTGACTGCCTGGGCACAAGCTCCAAAGTCCAACTGTCCCTGTCCTTCTAGGGCTGGGATTACAAGCACATATCACTGTGCCTGGTATTTTTTTTTTTAATGTGGGTTCTGTTCTGATAATTGAATTTGGGTATGTTTACTTTCAAAGTAATCCTCCTAGCCCCTCTTTCAACATCTTCTATACATTCTCCAAATCCATCATTTTCATTTTCTCCTGGTCAAAATAAATTAGCAACTTAGAGGGTAGACATTTGAATCTTTTCAATACAGTTACCCACTTCAGGGTAGCAGATGACCTCACTCTCGGATAGTTTCATGGCATTACCTGATAATAGTTATCCTATGGACTTCAGTTGTGTCTGTTAATAATTTGGGTTACTCAAAACCAGAGATGTTTGCAGAGCCAGGGTGGCATACCTCTGCACTATCAGATCAGCTATTCCATGGGACTTGGGGCTTAGGCACACAGCACAGCACTGGTCTTTTCTCTCACCAGTGAGATTGAACTAGTTCCAGCCCCTTTTCTATTCACTGTTTTCTCTCCCCGTTTCCTGACTATGGATGGGTTCATCTGATAAGTGATGTAAGACTGTGTTAAATACACTGAAATTATTCCCATTGTAACAAAGCCAGCTGTCTATAAAGTAAGGTTGTTAGGGCTGCTTAATTAAAGGAAAGGGGTTTAATTAGTTAAAGAATAAATTTAACCCCAGATCAGTGTTTGTCTCAAAGGACCACACAGAGGGAATAATTAGGAAGTTAGTTTTTATTTCTCAAAGTCTCAAGTTGGTTTTATTTTCTGTGGAGAAGTAAAAAACATCTGATCTTCAGCAACCCAGACTCTTGACAAGATTAACCAAGGGGGAAAAATCCATTAATCTGATTACCTTTAGAGTATTAAAGGATTCAAATTCCCAAGGTCCTCTAAATTTTAATGATTCCAATAGTTCTTCCCTCTGAGAGTCTCAAAGAGTTTCACAAATACACTCAGCCCCACATAAACTTCAAAGAGAACACTTTTATCTCTCATCCTCCCTCTCTCTCTGGTGTGTGTGATGAAATCAAGACAAAGAAAGGTTAACAAATATTTTCAACCATGAAAAGCTGTTGGCCGATGCATGTTTAATAGAAGTGACCTTTGGTTCAGTTCATCACTCAGGAAGTTAGTCAACATTTTACAAAACTGGTATGGGCTGATTCCCATAGGATTGTGTGTCTGAATCCTAAGGGACATATATTGATATAAAAATGTAGAAAATATGCCCAGATGAATGTCTCCGAGAACAAATAGCAGCATAGATAATGTGCTCGGAATTTCAATCTCATGTATTATACTCTGGGCTGAGCTGAGCAAATGGAGAAAATTTTGTTGTGCCTTACCCCAAATAGATTTAGTACAAAGAGCATTATCATCTTTGTGTGGTTTTTCATTTCACAAATAGGAAAGATTACTTTCTATTAGGCAGGGAAATGCAGGTCTCAAATCACACAAAGGTTGCTCATTTATTTTTCTCCTACCTAAATAAACTCCTCAGCAGAAAGCCATCTCTCTTTTTCCCTCACCAGGATACCTTTCACATTCCCTTCATTTGAAAAGGCTACTGTCTGCTCTTTAGGCTCTTCTTCAGCCTTTGATCTCACCCCCATCCAGACCACCGACTCTTCTACACACAATCTCTGAGTACATAAGGTGGAGCCCTAGATTTTGGAACCGAGACTATGCCAAGTGTTGGTGACTCACTGAGAAATACGACCAAAAGAAAGGCAGCCCCCCCTTCAAGTGCTCATACCTCCAGGGGAGAGGAACTGAGAACACTGGAGAGGCCGCGAGAACCCCAGTACATACTGAACTATGAATTGCTAGAAGAATCATAGTGCTTACTGGCATTACTGACATACTGAAGTGCATTGTCAATGTCTGACTTTACCTTTGTCCCCAATCTATTAGAACTTCTGAAGGCCCTGTTTATAATCTTCACACCGTTAATTCTTTAGACATGTTTCCGAGATGTAGGCTTCAGGTTGTCCCATGCTCACAAGTGATGTTTCTTTGGCTCAGACATCAATAGATGACCTCAGGTTTGGATTGGCCAGTGCATACTGAGATCAGACAACCAGAACGACAAGGGTTTGTGATAGAAATGAGACAACGAGAGAGAGAGAAATGTCAGGGCTGGAGTATATGACATGAACTTACTCATAAAGTGAAAAAAAAATTATCTCCTTTACCATTAACATCCCAGGACCTGTGCCTTTGCCCGTTTCCTGCTGGGAGGCAGTAATGGTTCACTTTCACACAGTTCATTTGTGGACAAGAAGAATTTCCTCCTCAAGAGAGAATGTGTAAATGACACCCAGATCAAGACTTTAGTGTTGTGTGCTGCTATGCAGAGATGGCATGCAGTCATTCAGTGGATATGTAAAATAGCAGTTAACTTGGCCACTGTGCCTTCCTGTAAGTTAGCGACATTTTGAAATGGTACTTTTTTGTAGTTTGCTTGATAATGGAGATTTTTATCCCTTTAAGAGTTATGAATATATGAAAATGGAAGTCCAAAACGGAGCATACAGTTTGAGACTAGGAAAGCCAGAGTTAATTCTGGAGCCTGCTCCCATTCCCCTCTATTCTTGTTGGGCTGTGATAAATGGCTTTGAACAGGTTTAGTCACCCACCAGACCACCAGATTGTGTCCCATTTATACGTGCTTGGGAGGACTTGAAACAGTGTTTTAAACATGGTGGAAATCTAA
>JADRCD010159362.1:0-12794 GCA_019843815.1 Montemys delectorum | reverse complement strand
CTATCTATCTATCTATCTATCTATCTATCATCTCTCATCATTTCATTATCATCTTTATATGACCTTCACATCAGTTTGTTCAGTATCTTATTTCTCTATCTCAACATTTGGAAACTCTAATTGTTCAGTTCTTCACAATCCTAAATTAGAAATATTTTAATACACAACCCTCCTTTTCATGCTTATATAATCTCCCAAGAAATATTGTTTGTTTTCATTTACATTCAAACATAATTCAATCTTGCACAACTTTCTCTCTCTCTCTCTCTCTCTCTCTCTCTCTCTCTCTCTCTCTCTCTCTTTAATATTTTCAATTCAATTGCAATTTTACTTCCCAGAAAAACACAAAATAGACACTAAAATGGAAGTATGTAATCACTTTACCTACCTAAATTTTTTTTATTTAAGTTAGGAAAAATATTTATTATATGTGAGTGACAGATTCCTACCATGGAATATCCATTCTCATCCTATAGGTACTACTTTGTTATTTTTGTTTTTCAAGATAGAATTTCTCTGTATAGCCCTGGCTGTGTAGAAGCTTGCTCTGTAGACCACACTGTCCTCAAACTCAAAAATTTGCTTGCCCCTGCCTCCTAAATGCAGAGATTAAAAACATTAACCAGCATTGCCCAGCTTACATGATTTCCTGTGAAATATTTCCCTGAAAAAAATAATAGGTCTCCTATCTCTTTGTGTTCCTCACTTTTTCCCATTAGAATCCCTTTATAGTAATAAGCTTTCTAAGAACACATACCTAAAAACATACCAGAAACTAAATCTAAATGATGTTTTTGCATTTTCTTCCTTTACTACTTTCAGTAAAACCCTTCCCATTAACACTTTCACTAAGTAGATAGTTACTAAGTATTTTTCAGTTGGATGGTATTTCCAAAGCATGTAAATAGAAAAGAGCATTAAGGTGAGTTTCAGTATAAGCATGAAACAAAACAAACAAAAATGCACAGACACACATGCTGGTTCCAAGCTGTTTACAAAGCTATATTTGTTTCCTCAGGGTTAGTCTTTATGCAATGCTTATTGTGTTTTGCTCTAAGTGGTCTATTTTAAGTGTGTGCTATATTCTACATGCTTCACAAATTGACAATCAGTTAATACGGTAAAATTAGATATGAACATAAAAGACAACACTGGGTATAAGTTATACTAAAATAGATCTCACTTATGATTTAATTATTATTTCTACTATAATTATTTATTTAAAGTTGGATCCAATTTAATTTTATTGAATTCTTACATCTTATGAAATAGCTCATTAATTATAAATAATTTATTTAAAAGAGGAGAAATTCTTCTTATTAAATCAATGTATACATGTAATTCTTGCTTTTACATAAACTAGAGTTCTTTATTTAACTAATGCAATATAACTATCCTATTTTTTATTTTTCTTATTACTAATTGTAAGCTTCATGAAATATTTTCCAACAATCTTTTTTAATTATTGAAAATGAACACAGTATTTTCTAAGTCCAGGAAGTTACACTATTATTTTTTAAACAATGTTTATAAAATAATTATATTCAAAATTTTATGTATATCTAAATGTTTATGTAAACACACACATATATATCATGTTATTATATGTATGTGTATACACACATACAAATATACACATTTAATATATATTTATATATATGATATATACATGATATGTGTGTTGCTATAGATATTGAAGGATCAAATATAATTTTCACAATTTCTGTTATCTTGCCTGCAGATAGGCTGATTGTTCTGTTGAAGATAGTAGCTATAGGAGTGATATTTCGAGAAGTTCTGTTCTCTCAGACAAGGTCTCAAGCAAGTCTAAAGCGAGTTATCGAAAGCATATCTGGGGAATATTACTGGTACATGGTAGAGTATGTCAAGCATCCTTAAAGGAGGTAAATATGAGTTAGAAAAAACTTGTACACAGTTTTCTCGCATTCAACAGTGTTATAAAAGTATAGAGTTTATGGACTAGTGCAATAAAACATTATTTCATCTTAAATTCACTTGCAAAACTTCTATGCGGAAGTAGAATAATAGTAGTGGTAACTGTGAAAATTATTTTGTAGCTTAATTGATAGTAATTGTATCAAATTAATAATACCTTGTTGATTATTTTATTTATTAAATGTGGATATTTGTATGTAGGTTTGAAATTCGGGTGCTAAAAGTCAATTTTGTATGTTCTTCTTCGAAAATGTCTATTTTGTATTTGAAATAGTCTTTCCTGGTTTGCCTGTACAATACCTCCAATTAGGCAAGGAAGGCCAGGCATATAGTCTCAGAATTTTGCTTCTCTCTACCAATCCATGGCTGGGATTACAAGCATACACACCACAGACTCTAGCTAATTTATGTCTGGCTGTGGAATTGATGTCTTATTGCATATGGAGCAAACACTTTGCTGACTGAGATATATCCTGAACAAAATATTATTATTTTTATTTCAGGATAAGTTAGTGTAACATAGAAGAATAGTAATCAGTGTTCATTTCGAATAACAAAACTTATATAACCATAAAAATGTTTTTTTACAAACTCAGAAATACTAATTACATGTATTCATTTACATGTGAAGTGTAATTCTCTGTGTTTAGTTTTCTTTATTTTCTTGCTCATTTAATGAGATACACTCTAAGATTTGGGACTTTAGTAGATCTCACATTGTTGAAATTTAGAAAGGGTCACTTCATTTACTCCTTCAAAGATGAGCACTGGCTCTGTTAACAATCTCTCATCATACTTCTTGTCTGGAGATAACAGGTTATGCAGCATAACTGAATCCAAGCTCTTCTTGGCTTTTTTTTTTTTTTTCATTATGGATACAGTCCTAAGGATGACTAAAGAAGAATACTGGTCCACTAAGAGAAAAGTCTAAAGACTCATTCTGGTAGGTTTCAAGCAACACTCACTATCTGTTCCCAGGAAGTTTAATGGTAGATTGCACTCCTTTGACAGATGGCAAACACATAATACATCTTACCAAAAATCATAGTTAAGTGCAATAATCAATAGAACAATTGAGCATAATATCAAAAGAACTAAAGTCTTTCATCAATCTTAGCCTTCCCAAGAGTAGATTCAATAAAGACTTTTATTTTGTTTTGTCAACAGGAGATAATTCATTTCCTAATAAGTAACAGAATTGGAACACAGTCGTCAGTATCTTTAAAGGAAAATGTACAAACATTTAAATGTCATTTTATAAAATTAAATTTGTAGATTGCTTAAAATTTCAAAATTCCTTTTTACTCAAGTTCAGAGTGCTTGGGTGATAAAAATTAATATTCAGTTCTTAAGGAAAAAGTCAGTATATGATAATTAATGCTTTGTGAGAAAATTATATATGTGGATGATGCAACTGGAAAATTTAATTTAATTGAATAAATATGATTAGTCTCTTGGTTAGTTACTACATTGATTTATCCTTTATTTATTTATTTTTGAAAAGAAACATGAGAACTGAATACATTTTCAGATACTAGTGCTGTTTTGGGTATCTATTAAAATATTTTGAAATTAAAATATGAGTTTACTGCCCTCTCATAACAGAAATCAAAATTTTCATTTCAAATACTCACTCCTGTTTCATTAATTTTATCCAATGAAAATGAATATGATGTATTTAAAAGCTTTCTTTTGTTAAAATGTCGTCTTTGTATTCTAATAAAAATTTACTCTCCTAAGAAATAATTGATCTTAACAATGGAAATCTTGCTGTGATTTATGTATCATTTTTATGTATTGATGCTATGAAAATTTCAAGTAAGATTAAAATAAATTAAACCAAGAATACAGCCATCAGAACAATATTATATATCCAATATTGTTTATCCAAAATGAGGTGAAAGTTCAGGAAACCTCCTTCTTATGGAGACTAGACTTGTGAGTCCAATACAAGGAATCATTCAGTATGTATCTTTTAATTGTTTGGAGTAATATTTACAATCTATAATTCAAGACTATTTCAGTGATTATTTAAATCAAGCATGAAAATACTCATGAACATTATCATGTGCTAATGAGATATCTATATTTATAATCTACAAATATCATTTCACATCTCTTTAACATTTCAATAACAGATGTGCTTGTGCAATAGAAACATCCTGCCTGATAACTACAAACTTTTTAATCTGCAGGGAATCATGAAACTACGGGAACTTTGGTTTCCTGCCACTGTGAAAGGGAGTACCCAAAAGATTTGCATTTGATGAGTGCTAAGATATCTCAACATTAATTCTGAAGTTGAATCCCATATTGGATGGCCTCAAGAAATCAAATACTTCAAATAAAATCTAGCTTCATAAATGCTTCACAAAGAAACACTTTACAATCAAGCGCTATCACCAAAATCGCTTCTATTAAATGATTTAACAATTTTTTAAAAATGCTGTAAAATAGAATACCACCTATTTGTCTTCCTTTTTAAAATTATGTTTCTATGATATATTATACTATGTTGATATAACAATTTTAGAAAAATCTTCATCTTCTTGACCCAGTGATTTTATTTTTCAAATTGTAGTAAGAATTTTTGCCCTAGTTTATTTCCATTAGTTAGTTTTTGGAAAAAAAAAGTTCTAATCATTATTTGTCTAGAGGACTTGGATTTAAATTCAGTGCTACTAGTCTAATAAAAGTATAAAAGTTTATTGATTAATGTGTACTATGAACACATTTCTATTTCTACCATTTACCTGTGTCAATGCCTCCTATACCAATTTGTGACTTTTGTGCTGAGATCAACCCCAAGTTATGGATCTTATCCTTATTATATATGTAGAATATACATTTATATACTCAAAGTATATACAAAATGTTAAATACTAGTCAAAAATACTCTGTAACATGTAGGACTTTTGTTAAAGTAACAGCAAAATTATCTGTCCTGTGCTTATTACATTTAAATTTTAGCATGAATAAACAGATAACTGAATAAATAAACACTGAATAAATGAACAGAATATTCTTGTAATGGAGTTTACCATAAGCTATAAAATTGAAATAAAAAGACAGGTTGGCATTGTCTTTCCACTTTCTTAACAATAAAATTTCTGAGTGTGTTTGTTTTTAGGCTTGGATAGTAACCAGACAGGTCTTACGATATTCATAGACTCTCACTTGAAGTAAATCAATTTGAAAAAAACCCAATAATTTGTTGTTCTAAGGCTCATGTTATGCATTTAACTGCTTCATTGTAACTTATAGATGTACAATGGCTTATCTTTCTTAAAATTCTCTTCATAAAGCAAGTGTGTCGTAAGAAAGGTCTTTTATCGATAATTGTCTCTATGAAATATTTTAAATAATTGACTACCCTAAAACAACAAAAATAGTTACTCATATTCTTTTTTTTTAATAATTTAACCTATTGGCAAATAGTTAATTTATGTAGTACATTGTGTATAAGAACATTTTTCTCCTTAGATATGTTTGAAATTTCATATGTTAATGAGCCTACAGTAACACACTTTTCTTCAGCCATAGACTGTATTAAAGGTCGTAGGCTTCTGCAAATCAAGCTCTGTAGTAAAATCCACAGTGTGATTGAAGGCAATGGGTTATCATCTCTCATATTCATAGGCAGAGAAATCAGTTAAATGAGTGATTGATAGTGTATCTGAGCATGTTTGTATAATGGAGCATTGTACCACACTCTGAAATTTCAGTGCAATGTTGTATACTCTTTATATAATCTGGAAAGAAAAACATATGCAGAAAAATGATCCTTACTAGTCATAAATCTTCATGTGCACAATAATTACCATAGTCAATGTTTAGTTGTATTGTGACTTTATACTTCATAAATCTAGAGTTATTTTATTCTAAGGGATCTTCACTGAATTAAACAAAATAGAAACCCAAACATTTTAAGAAATATTAGGATACTTTTGAATAAATTATCACAATAGATGATATGTGTAACCAAATAATGTCTCTTTCATTTGCTGCATGGATTTCACTGTAATCTGGTACTGATTTGAAAATATGAGTCTGGAAATGAAATCATTAGAGTAGATATTTAATTAATAGAATCAAAATGGGAAGGAAAGACATTTGCTACATTATTATGATGATATTCTTAATTATCATCATATTAAAGTTCTAATAGTGGACTTTCATTAATAATTTTTCTTAATTAAAAATCAAATGTTGCCTACATGTATGTGAAAGCTAGAGGATAGTATTGGATCCTCTGGGCTAGAGTTATGCATGGTTGCTTGCTCTCATATGGGTGTTGGGCATTGAAATTGGGTCTTCCAGAAGAAACATAGAGATTCAACTCTTTGGAGCCAGATTTTCCTTAATATTTTAATAGACACTATCATTATGCTACCCTGGCTGGCCTGAAACTCAATAAGTTGACCATGTTGGCCTTAAACTCTTAGATATCAGCCAGCCTGTATCTATTTCCTGGGTTCTAGAATTAAATGAACATATCATCATACTTGACCTTTTAAGTTTATAGCAAACCTAAACTCATGATATGTTGAAATAATTAAAAATTTAGTGACATATTTTCATTGCATTGAATAATATACCAATTGTTTCTCAAAATGATGTCTTCATCCTCAACATTCAAAATAAACATGAAAATACTGGAGTAGGAACATGAACATAACAATACTGGAGTAAGGGAACAAAGGGGATTCTGAAGGTCAAACATGTAGCATGATTTTATTATTATACCGTCCACGCATAAACAAGAGAGAGGTACACATCTATAGGAAGTCAGTGAAACCCTCAGTGAATGTGTTCTTGACATGAGCATAGCCATCGAGCAACCCATGCATATGGTCAAGCCTTCTGCCCATGAAGTTCAAAGGGTTGCAAAGCCTTCCTTGGTCTGAATGTGAATTGGTAGTTTGTACAGAGAATGTCCAGAACAGCTTTTTATCCACAGGCATTTACAGCCTGAATACAGACAGCTCCTACAAGATGAGCTAAACTTGCCTCTTAGCTACATCCCTACATCCTTGTTCATATGCATGTATTAGCCTCATTTCCCTCTTCAACTCTGTATACTAAACACGCAGTGCTTTCTGAGTGCTTCAGCTTTTCCTTCTGAGAAGAAAGTTCCCACAGTTCCAGAATTTTGTTTGATTTTCTATGTTCATCATTTCTTTATTTCCTCCCCACCTCAGTCCCGGGGGTCATGCAGAGTTGTGGCATAAATTACTGTCATTAAATAGACATACATGTAGATATGCTTGTATACCAACATTACATATATGGCCGATAGCACAGATAGGAAAACAGAGACTAACTGAAAAAAATCACAGGGGAAACCCCCACAAATGATGTCATAGAGAGAAGCAACTTTAAGCTTTATCACCCTTTCAGTTTTACTAAACGCATTACAATGAACAAATATTTTTATGCTTTTTAAAATAAATTAATAAGTGATCTAGTTTCTAATTTATATTTTCCAATTATATCAGTTCAACATATGTTTCATAGTATAGTACACTGAGTGTCTTGAAAACATTTTAAAGGATCTTTAATGATTCTTGGACTAGGCAGTGCTTTGGTTTTTTTGCTTTGTTTGGTTTTGTTTGTTTGTTTGTTTGTCTGTTTGATTTTTTTTTCTGCAGCAGCCATGAGGAATATCTGCAATGCCCAGCTCCCTACTTGTTTATAAACACACAGAGGACCCTGGTGTGATCAGTGCTATAATTATATTACTGCTTAATAGCACATGCTGTTGATACATTAATTGCTTTATTGACTATTTTAAAAGTTTACGACCTCATCTGCATTCGAATTTGACCTTGTTTTGCACTTTTCCAGTGAATCACCACATTCTACAACCTACATAATGTGTATTGTACTAATAAATTTACATAATGAAAAAACAGTCAGATGATATGTACCTCATTACTTTTTTTAATCAACTAAATCACTGTTAGGCATGGATTATAGAGTGGAAAACCACATAATCATGAAACACTGATGCTACAGTTCCAGGACTGAAAAAGGATGCTCCATATTTTCCTATTCTTTAAATTTTAAATAATAAGTTCCAAATGGAAAACCTACACAAAGATTTTGTTTTGTTTTTGTTTTTGTTTTTTGTTTTTGTTTTTGTTTTTTGTAGCAAGAGAAGTGGCTATAAAATTTAGCTGGGATAATATTGTATTAATACCCCCCAAAGATTAAGAATATTATCCATGATATCTTGACATATTTTGAGTACTTTAACATTAAGAATATTATTTGTGTAATATGGGTGTGGTTCTAAACTTCCCTATAAGTTAAAGTCAACTGTATAGTGTATGTATGTTTATAGGAGATGTGATGATTTGGTTATGTGCAAGATAGAAATAAAATTCTGAAGCTTTATGATGGCTACTAGAAACATTTTCTGATGTTTATACAATAAAATTTTGCATGTAGAAGGATTGCTAGTTTTTGATGATCAGTATTGTCTCATATCCTTTAAGACGAAAAAACATTAAAGAGCACCACAGAAATATTCTGTTACCATAGTTATTGTGAAAATTTGTGAATATTTTTGTTCAGAGAGTTGATATGGCATTACAGAGAATATAGATATAGAAGGCATATAAAAGGTTTATCTAATTGTAGAATGTGAGTCTGTGTAGTGGTCTGAGTGCTTAAAAATAATTTAGAAAGTGGAATTTTTCAGTATTTCCTACCTGAAAGGTAAGAGAATGAAAATAACAATCATACCTACAGATGTATTAAGAATCACTGTGGTTTGTGGATTGTATGAAACTCAAGAAGAAGGAAGACCAAAGTGTGGCTGCTTTGATCCTTTTAGAAGAACAGACAAAATACCCATGGAAGGAGTTACAGAGACAAAGTGTAGAGCAGAAACTAAAGGAAGGACAATCCAGAGACTGCCACGTGGTAATCCTTCCCATATTCAATCACAAAACCCAGACACTATTGTGGAGACCAACAAGTGCTTGCTGACAGGAGCCTGATATAGCTGTCTCCTGAGAGGCTCTGCCAGTGCCTGACAAATACAGAAGTGGATGCTCACAGCCATCCATTGGACTGAGTACAGGGTCCCCAATGAAGGAGCTAGAGAAAGGACCCAAGGAGCTGAAATTCATAATTGTTTAATGAGAGAAAAAAGAATCCCTGTGTATTAGAATCACAGAGCTAGCAACAGTAGGAACAGTCATCTGTTAATGTCCAGCAATATTCGATGACAATACCATTGTTTGCAATTGGTAATTAGAGCATATAAAAAATTACCTAATTTTTTCACATAGCTTTACTATCAATTACCAAGCAAGGTAGACTATGGAGGTGTTCAGTAAGCACTATGCAATGTTGCTGTAAACTTAAAAGCAACATATTTATTAGGAAATGATGGGACTGCTCTATGGATAGGTGAATCTTCTTGAAGTAAGTTTTCAAAGTAGGACTTAAAGACCTTCGCTATCTTCTGTATCACGTCGAATGAGTAAATAGTGGTATAAATGCTCAGCATGTTACAGGTCATGTACCGATTCTAATTTCAGTTGGAATACCACAGAGCAACAGCATAGATTTGGAGCATGAGCTGCATAAGTACCTTGTGACTATCATTTCTTACAGATAATTTCATGCAGTCAGACATTACTGTTAGAGACAGAGAAGTTACTGAATAAAGAACTTGCATCCATTAAATACACTACAAGTTAATTTCAATTTTCCAGTGGGTTGCTTCCTAAGATTATACAAATACATGTATTTGAGAAACAAAACAAAATTTATTCCTCAGCTAATTTTACCAAGTAATGAAAGCCACTTTCTGGTTGTAGAAATAGCACTTTATAAAATTACTTTATGTCCCTAGGTCTTTTACTTTACTCAACTTATTTACCAGAAAGACTTTCATCATGATTTAACCTCCAAATCGCTTTATTATTGAATAAGGAGCTAATAATACTGTGTACTTGTGAATTTAGATATCTAAAGTATTGTTAAAATTTACATTCTCACTTCATGTGACAGAGTGTCTAATTGACTAAGCACTTGGTACAGCAGGCACTTCCTCAGACTCTCATGGAATATTCATCAGAGTGGGGGATGAACACAGTGGAGATGTAACCAATTGAGAAAAAGAAGGCTATTTCGTCCAAGTTCCATCATTTTAACTGATTGTAGAACAACTCAAAATTATTATTTGGCTGAAAAGCTAAGCAAATTTCTTAGAAGAAACAAAAAAGAAAAGGCACTCGAGAATAGCTTATTTCAAAATCTAATGAAAATACATATTTTGAGCCACAGCCTAATAATAAATATATCAAAATTTTCATACTCAAAGTATAATGATTTCTTTAGATGTAGAAAATACACTTCTTGTTTTCTTTTCTATTCATTTTGCTTTATTTTCATTTTATTAATTCTGAAGTTTTAAAGTTCTTATTAAATTCTGACAATAGTCCAGTGAAAGGCTTCATTAATTTGTAGGATAAAAGTATACCTAAAATTTGTAATGCTAATTTTGCATGCCCCTAAAACTTGACAGATAAAGTTTTACAATTTAAACTGTTTATAACAATTAAAAGAACAAATAATCAAGCATTAAAAATAATAAATAATAATAAATAATCAAGTATGTCTGGTTTGCTGAAACTGGAGTCAAAACATTTAAATGTATGACCCCATCATTTCACTATCTTTATTTCTCTCAGAAAAGCAGACTGTTCATGATAGTAATACAGATGCAAGAGCCAAAAGAGGGACAAATGTGGAGGCAAATAAAATTAATAGTGATTCCTTATTAGTTGTATTCAATTCAAATTTATATTTTTGGGAAGGTAAGTATTTCTATACATGATTCCAAATAAAATACTACAATTTACACTTATTTATATTCTTTATTTTCATTTTTCACTTCATTCATCATAACTTTAACAAAATTTTCCTCCTTTTCATAACAGAAAAACATTTTCATTATCAATAATTATTTGACTGAAGAGAGAACCTGAGAAGGGCGTCTGCTCTGCATTAGGACAGATTTTCCTGTTATTGCTTAAATTTAGTTCCTCTCCTGAAGGCATATATGAATAACATTTTCAATATTAGTGTTCTCTTTCAGTGTGTCTCTGACTCTAATTTCCATTTATATATCTCATCTGGGCAAGAGTTCATAACATATTTTCTTATTATTTTTTTCTGTGAGAGAGTATCTTGATTCTATCTGTGGTTCTCATAGCTTATGAGCATCAACTGGGCAAACTGAAAATGGAGTTCCCAGACTTCTGTAGGTATAAGTTCAAATTTATATGACCAGTCTTATCGTATCTAAACAAACTAAAAGCAGAAGTGGGAGGCTCATCTTCCCCTTCTGAGAATAAGTGACTGGTTAGTGTTTCTTTAGAAGTATTTGATTATACGTGTTAAGGCCAATAGTGTATGGTTAATAGTGTCTTGCTGGTCTTTATATGTCTTAATTAAAAAATCTATATTTAGGAGAAAATGTATTTTGAATTACCATTACAGTATTCCAGGCAAATGTATTTTCTCTATCTCATATTATTTGTAAGATATTTTTGGCTTTTCTCTCTAATCAGCTAAGCATGTCCTTAGTTGTCTTCAAATGGATTTATTCATTACAATTTCTACTGTTTTTAAATCTATTTACATTTTCACCTGAATTTGGCTGGGAAATAACATTAAGTGAATAATGATGATGAGGTTGCCATGAAAATAAACAAAAATGCAGTAAAACCCTCATAAAACATAAAGGAATGAAATTTTCCT
The DNA here is from genome assembly GCA_019843815.1 of Montemys delectorum. Taxonomy (NCBI): domain Eukaryota; kingdom Metazoa; phylum Chordata; class Mammalia; order Rodentia; family Muridae; genus Montemys; species Montemys delectorum. The sequence goes on along the minus strand of JADRCD010159362.1, from coordinate 1,055 downwards.
TAAAGCAAAATAACAATGATTCCATTAATGACATTACATTCACTATAAATAGAAATAGAAAAAAAAAGAAGATGCAATACAAAACACTTTGATAAGTATGAGAATCATCAAGCTTTAATATTTAATAAGGTAGAGAAAGATACAATTAAGTTAAAGATTTTTAATTCAGTAGGATGATATAATTGTGACACTCATGTCTATATTTAATAGCTAAACATCTTTCTAATATTGTGATAAATATGCAATAAATGATAGATATTTATAGAAATACATCAAAATCATTGTTCTCTACCATAATGGTTTACATCTGTTGGCATAGCCGTAAGCAGATTATAGCCTGTGAATTCAGGAGACCTTAAAATAAAGATCTCATGAAATCAAAAACTGTTGCCATCCCAACTGACAGTTGCTTTTGCATATACATCCTGAGTACTCTATGTTTCCTCTTCTAGCATTGCAACAGTGCGACAAAAGAGAAAAGTGACTGTCACTCTCTTCTGAGAGACAGGAGACCCAACTTGAGGCTGAGATACTGCTCCCTTAAATAGAATGAGACAAGTTGACTCTCATCCTAAGACTTCAGGTTGGCATCTTTCCCACTACAGAGCACAGTCTGATGACACTGAAGCAATGGTCTTCACTTTGACTAGTGGCACCATGTTGTAATATTAATTTATTTATTCTTTGATGTGTGTTACCAGCTGCTGTTGAAAGATGAGTTCTTTTAATTGCAGAGCACTTCTTAATTTCTGTTTCTACTTCACAGCCCCCTGACATTCTTAGACGATTGTAGTGGGTGGTTCACAAACACTGGCTAATTAATGACTAATTCCAGATAGAAGGCCCTGAAGGAGTCTGGACCCGTCATACCCACAGACTGAGATGATAAAAATGCCTGCCTCAGAGGAAAACACAGCACATCTTAGAAAATAGGCCACCAAGTTTCATGACTAAAATTTGCTAGGGCCAGAATATATTGTAATCATTTCTAATCAATTCTCTTGATTAGCATGTAAAGCAAGCCTTCCGGGTAAGTCTCTAAGCATGTAAAACTT
>JADRCD010159360.1:0-11119 GCA_019843815.1 Montemys delectorum | reverse complement strand
ACCTCATTGCTCATCCCCACCTCTGCTTTGTCTGAGTGGTAAAATGTGAATTACCATGTGCTAGGGAATGTGTTTGATCTAGACTAGGAATGAGAGAAATGCATCTTAATCTCTACAGTGCAAATATATCTTAACATGTGACTGGTGGTTTTTACAAGTGTCTTTAATTTGGCAGTCATTACCTTGAATTTCTTCTCATTTTATTGAATAAAAGTTGATCTTTGAGCTTATAAGACACTTGAGTTAAGGACTTGAAAATTTTGTTGGCATCTTGCTCTTTTCTGTAGTTGAGGTGTTAATTCCTCAACAGTTATTTCTTCATAGTATTTATGTCTTAATGCCTTTGCTTTGACTTTGCCACTTCCCAGCATGAATTTTAGAAAGTTCGTTGTGTTGTTTTTATGTTATGGTGGTACCTTGGCAGCTGAGAGAAGAATACAAGTTATAATAATGATGAAAGGACTTTCAGTATTCATGAAGATTAAAAAATAAAATTTCATGTAATAAGGATTAACTTTAAAAGTGAGCTTATGAGGTTTATGGCTCAATCTGTATTGATAATTAGAATTATTTAAACATGAACACTGCTAATCTGATGGCCTAGTTGAAGTGTTTATAGTATGCAAAATAAGGCAGAATATTTATTTGGGTCCCCTAAGAATATTCTTAGTACAGGATATCCAAATTAAACTAAACCAAAATTTCTCATTTATTCTTGTGAAGTAACTTTAACTTTATTGAGTGTGACCTAGGTAATGGCAGTGTGTCTGCTGCTGTGAGTCTTTGTGCATTTTTAAAGAGCCTCTGCGGTTAGCAGTTGGGTTGAGCTTCAGGGGTGTTGCTAGTTGCATTGACTTGGTTTCAGGTTGGAAGGCACAGATGTCAAGCCTCACAAATTCTTGTCCTCATTCATAGAAGATGTGACTGGATAAGGGAACACTGATGAGCTTATATTGGTTAACTTTAAGCCAACTTTGCTCCATGCTTTGGAGAGGTTTGTTAATTTTTCCATAGTGCACAAAATTGTGTTTCCTTATTTGTTGTCTTTTTTACATATTATGTCTGACTTGAATTGATTTCTTTTAAATTGTCCTTCCCATATAGATTGTTCCCTAATCTACCAACTGAATAGCTTGAAAACTAGGCATATACTTTAGTTTTATGCTGTATTTCTAAACATGCTGCTTTGAAATGAAAGTGTTCTAGCCGGCAGAACATTCTGTTTAAAATGTTGCCTAGTAATAATCTGAGTTACATTATCCTGGTGATAGGAAACGCTACCAAATGTCTTTGCTGTGCACGTGTTGTATATGTGCATGGTTTGTGCCTCTGTAATCATTCGAACTTTGACTCTGAATTCTAATGGAATATACAAACAGAGGATGAAGATGAAATATATATAGTAATGTACTGATATGTTTATCTAAAATATCTTAGTTCATTAAGATTTTGCTTTAAGCAAGATTGATAAAGTGTTAACATTTATCACTTTGAATGTTTTGACTTCATGTAAGATATGTTGAATTGACTTGTATCTAGCTTCTTGATGTGGTTTTTGTGAGAATTAGAGGAAGTAACCGGTTTGGGTTTTTTCTTGACTTCTCCTCACTAGATCATCCTTAACCCAGTTTCCTTTCTCTTGGGAATTTTTCTATAAGTAGAGGATGCCTTAATTGAAGCTAAGCTTCTCTGTCTAATCTTCCAGATCCACATAATGAGTTACTTGTGATTTGGATTATATCCCAGCTGAAGTTGGGGTGGGAGGAAACATTGGTCACCCTTCATGGAGGCTCAGACTTCCTCAGGACAGCATGTGATACCATAGGATGGATGCAGATACTGCTGCAGTCCCAATGCTAAATATAATTTAAGAACATTCTGGCTTTAAGTAGCACAATACACATGCAGTTGCCTCCTTAACATTTACTCCCACCGGGGAGCACATCATCTATGTGTTGCCCCCAGTTACTATGGAGGCTGCCAGCCTGGGCTCCTCTTGAATGTAGTGACTTTCAGTTTTAGGTGATCGTGTATGGAAGTTGTCCTGAAGCTGTGGGACATGGAGTACGACAGCTCCGCCAAGGGTACTATGACATTTTCCCCTAGGGCTACATAGTTTACAGTTTGCTGCCAGCTGCTGGACAAAGGCAGCTTGATGTCTATCTGAAGTACTCACTGGCTTCTTTAAATTCCAGTGGGACACATAAATGTGTGGCCGTGAGAGCCAGGGACATGGCGACCAGCTTCCTGTAGTCAACCAGCTGCCATGCCTGGACTATTTCCTGGAGCAGTATTCTACTCCCTTGCTGATGGGGGGAGGAGAAAGGGAGAAATGTGGAAACTTGGTTTACATCCTCCAGGACTGAATTTCCCCTAAGATTAGGAGATGAATGAGGGTCAGGGGACCACATAAGACTCTACAGGTGAGACAGCTCCAAGGCCCATTGAAGGTCTTCGGAGGCCTAATTGCAGAAGTCCCAGATGCCTTGCCCATTATAGGATGAGAACTGAATTGGGAACTCCCTCAGTGCTTGTACTCACTTCCATGGCAGGTTTGGTTTCCATCCTATCTTAAAAGCAGACACATTTTAAGGAAAGTCTATGTCTGCAGTTTCATTGCTCTCCAAAGTGGGTGGAGGGAAATGTAGCTACTGAATTTTTGTCCTTTAATCACTTTGAACAGAGACTTCAGTATGTACATGTGTTCCACAGGTACCGTTTGTCAAGTGCATTCCATAGCTATCATTCCAGTAATTTGATGAAATTTTCTGTATCAGATCACTTTTTGATTAGTGTTGCAAATTTGTGGAATTTGTGTTCATTTCTTCCTGATGTTTGTAACCTTGGTTTTTGTATAAAGGCATGGCATCTTTACTCATCTTCACTCTGCAGAACACAGAGTCCCCTGACATTCTGTATTCTTCACACCTGCTCTGTGCTTTGTGTGTGCAAATATTCTCACCCAGTCAGCCTTCTGGGTAGTTTTCATCCTACATTAAGTGGTGGATGACAGTTTCGGTAACCTTTGCTTTTACGTAATCACCAGGTATGTGTTATAAAGCTGCAGTGCTTGGACCAGTGGTCTGTACTAAGTGGTGCCTTTGAGATCGTGGAATGTAATGCAGCAGACCCAGATAGATGAAGGAAGATCTAATGTCACTCTGACTTGTTCTCTTGCCTTATACTTTGCATGAGAGCAACTTAACACTTCCCTTTCATTTTTCCACAGCACAGGAATGCCCAGGAGAGACTAAGATTAGGAACATGTGAGGATAACATTTTCCCATATCTGAAAGACCAAAAGAAACACTTTGGCCTTTATAAGTTGAGAGGGGTTGCTTTTCCTATGTGCTCTCCTCTGTGTTTGGGTTAGACACAAAAAGCTGATACCTACCCGCTTCCCAAACTACTTAGCTTTTCACAGGTATTAAAAGACAGAGTAATTGTGCCTTGCCTCTGACCTGTGACTGTGAAGAGTGGGGAGCATTGCAGTTGGATGAGCTATATGGCTCTGCATTAGACATGCCTGCTCCTCACGTATAATTTATTGGTAAATACTAGAAACTTGAGGCACCTATAATGGCCCAAATTCTATACAGCCCAAATTCTATACAGCCCAAGTTTGTCCATAAACAGTGTAATTATACATCTCTGTTAATCTACACCTTTGGTTTTAAAAGGTCAAAACTCCTCTGAAGAACTAGCTCTGTGCGTTTAGGTTAGCTAGTTAATCCTTGTGTGCTTCAGTGACCTCAGGAACCAATGGAATTGTAAAAAGTAAAAGTGGGCTTTTGTAAAGGTGCTGGTCAGTTCCAGTTTTACTTTTAGAACTTGCCTGGTGGGAAGTCAGATGGCAGCTGTTCCAGCTCCTTCACATTCTGTTTCTAGCTGTTTCCTCCGATGACCACTGCTTTTTTCTTTGCTGCACTGACCTTGTAGAGATAGCCAGTGTTCTACAACCGTGGGTACCCATTCTCTCGGGAATGGTAAAAGACCCAGTGTTTTGAAACGTCAGATATATTTTTTGCACAGTTATCCCCATGGAAGGTGGCAGTAATGAGCCTAGCTTTCATGAACTGAAAGGGGGAAATTAAACACTGAAGTTTGCTAAATGTGTGTTTTGCAGGTTGGACAATCTGCTCAATATGGCTTATGGAGTGAAGAGGTAATGACATAGGTTCATGGTACCCATAATCCCTTCCCACAACTGATTGATTTCTTTGATTTGGGGAGCAATATTTCCACCCTCATAAATTTATGTTGGGTTTTCTTTTGCATGTATAGCCTACTGTAAAGTTGCTTTTGAAGTGCATTGGACTCCTGGAATATGTTTATACCACTGTATGCCACTCAGTCTTTTAAAAAGCCATTATTTCAGACTGCATTGCAACATTATAGCATGTTTCTGTTCTGTGTTGGTTTTCTCCCCTCTCCATCCTCATGAAGCTGACTTTTAGATTTTTTTTTTTTTGCCATTGTTTAATTTGTTGTTTGGTGCAGCAGATAGTGGTCATTTCATAATCTATCAGTACCTGGATTGTTTGTCTGTTACTGCAAGCCACAGATAGAGCCTCGGTTGACACATCAAGTAGCTGTATACATCTGTTGGGAAAGTGGAATTGCTAAAATTTGGGAAAAGGGAAAAGAACTTAAACCCATTGCTGTAACCAATCTATGTTCCTTGTATGTGTGTGTATGTCTGTTTCCTGTTTTGTTTAGTAGGTTTTCACCAATGACGATTGATGGAATGACCAGTCTGGCTGGAATTAATATTCCTGGGCACCCTGGAACAGGCTGGTGCATATTTGTGTACAACCTGGCGCCTGATGCAGATGAAAGTATCCTGTGGCAAATGTTTGGGCCTTTTGGAGCTGTCACCAACGTGAAGGTCATCCGTGACTTTAACACCAATAAATGCAAAGGTTTTGGATTTGTGACTATGACAAACTATGATGAGGCGGCCATGGCGATAGCTAGCCTCAATGGATACCGCCTGGGAGACAGAGTCCTGCAGGTCTCCTTTAAGACAAACAAAACGCACAAAGCCTAATGAGCTCTTGTCCTCAGTCCATTTATATATGAAAACTATACAACAAAAGCAAGTTAAGAGAAACTTTATACATTAGTAAATGTCTTTGTAAGTCAGTGTTGAGATGGGGATAAATGACTACTTAGCATCCTAAGAAATATGTGAGATTTTTTTATTGCTAGTATTTGAATTAAAACTTCTTAACTATCTTTTATGTTTGAATATGGACAAGAGGTACAGGGTTTTTACCTGTCCCATTGCATTCTATTGCCTTCTTTGAAGAAGGTGGACCTTTTAAAGTGTTTCAGCTAAGGGAAGACGTTTCTTTTCTTTTTACATAACTGCCTTGAACCTGTGAGTAAGTACTGAGGCTTTGTGTTGTAGCTCTTCAGTTGGTTGTCTTTCCCCACCTCCTTATCTTTCCTTTTCTTTCTTTTGTTTTTGTTTTTGTTTTTCCATTCTTTAATTAGTTTTGTGTTTGGTTTACATTTAAAGCATTGCTGTTATGTCTCAGAAAAGTATTTTGAAGTTTACATTTTTATTTATGAAGTTACAAACAGTATTTATTTTGTAATTCTGATTTGGGCTGGGGCAGGGGGGGCGACATTATAAACGCTTATTGTAAGAATACTGGAGAACTTTTCGTAAAGCAGTACCTTGCCAAAGAGATAAGAGCCTCTTTGATGTGGGTTTAAAAAAAGCATCTATTTTTATAAAAAAGAAAATTTGGAGAAACTTTTTACTGGTCCTGGAACAAATATTTTGACTTGAATACTTTGAGAAATCTCTTCATATGACACCTAGTGAGCTTTTAAAATTTACCAGGAAATTTGCAACGGTTGGAAAATTTAGAAAGATTTATGATGTAGAAAAATACTTTTGAGATCTTTGTATTAGAGGAATTGAGTCAGTGAGGGAACACTGCTGGTTTCATTTTCGTAATCACCAGTGGGGCGTCTGATCATCCTGGTTGTTATGTGATAGATGGCTCACATTGATTTGTGATTTTGAAACAAATAAAAAAATTTACAAAAGAATATATAAGAGCAGGCAAGAAATTTAAATTACCAAGAGATGGGGGAAAATCTGTTCTTCCTAAAGAAATCCCTTCAGATAGAGCTCATGGTGTTTAGTGATGTACTTGCAGTATCGTTTGAAGAATTGTTTTGTCTTAAGGAAGATAAGATGTTGCACACGTTTGGATTGCAGCAAGTCAGTGAAGGCGACCTGAGTTGGATATATTTGAAGGTATTTTGAGAGTTACGTTTAAGGCTAACACCTGAGCTTTGTGTGATGTAAATAAGACCTTGTGTTTATGAACCTTTCAGCTAATTTTCTTTTTTTCCCTTACATATCAAGTGATGTTCAGGTTTTGAATGTTTTGTATCAGTTTTTTTCTTTGTAAATGGCATTAACATTGTTACTTGAGGTCTTGCTTATTCACTTCTGTTGTCCTGAGGACTTGAATTTACAGTGCATCAGATTCGTTGGCTAATTCTGTCTGTAGATAGTCTAGCTTCAGCTGTTTATGGTGATGCTACATTTTCGTTTATAAATATGTTTGTGGTAAAAAAAAGAAAAATGAGTATAACCATAGGTTTTGAACAAATTTCCTTACATTTTTCATACAAAAATCATAAATATCTGTATGCTATTGAAATTTAACTTTGTATGATGCTTAAACCACTATTTGGGGAAATAATAAAATAAGTCTTTACCATGTATGAAAGAAATTTTAAAAAATACAAAATATTTTCTGATTAGCATCTAGCTTATAATAAATTTTCAAAAAAGCTGAAGGCAACTGTTACTGTTGACTTCATCAGGATGCACTGAGAACTATATAGTTACGTCCTGCGTTTTGTATAAACTGAGATGCTCATGTGCTTCCCCTTAGAACAGGCAATGTGCTATGCATAACATAGTTGTACATTATCTTTGCAGTTGCTTTGAGTTTTATTTTTTATTATTTAAAATTGTAGTTATAAAAATTTTCAGTATAGTACAGTACATATACTGTGAGGCGCGTGCTAAAGTGAACAAGCGAGTTTTCATGCTGACCCACTCAATGCTATTCAGAACTCAATTGGCTTAGCACTTTCTCATATCCTTAGGTGCATTTAGATTGTCAGAGTTAACCTGCGTTAAAAAAATAAAATAAAATACATGTATATATTTAAAAAAAAATAAGGTTTCCCTTGTGGGAAAACAGCAGCTACACGCTTCTTTCCTGTACTACTGTAGCAAACCAAGGCATTGATGAGAAGGCATGCAAATTGTGCTTCACTTTACAGTGTTTATCAGAGCACTTAATAAAATGTAAGGCTGGTATTTATTTGAAGTTGTACAGTATGACTTAATTCACATCTGTTGGAATAGAAAATATATTCTGTTGAGTATTTAAGAGGCTGTACATGTTTTCTTTTGTGTTTGGATTCTTTGTGCTTTTTCATGTTCGGTACATCAATAAACAAAGTTGAAGGGAAAGAACTGTGGTGTATCTTTAAACACATCTGGATTGTGGGGTACCTATGCTCAGTCTAGTTCAAAAAAATAAAAAATAAAAAGCTTTACTCTTTTTAATTAAAAGAGGTGTTCTCAGAGCTCGAGTTGAAAGCTGTGCTATCTAAAGGAATGCAGAAGGCAAGTTAACTGAAAGGAGAATGAGAAGGAAAGGAAAAAACAAAAGAACAACAATAAAAAAACACCAAACACCTGAAAGTAAAACAAAGCACTGATGGAATGAATACTCTTGATTAGTTAGCTTTCAAGTGCATGACTAGGTGACTCCTACAGGGACATGTACTTTCATCAGCTAGTTGTACAATCTGTTACTCCATCACCGTTTAACCCTCGGGCATTAACATGAGTGGGAATTACACACCCTGTGACTTGAGCCAGTGCAGGGCCACTTGGGGAAGGCAACTTTCTAATGCTTCTGTCAGTAAGACCTCACCCACCAGAGGTGGTGTTGGGTGATTCTTGCTATCTCATTAAGAGAGTTGTCTCTGGAACAGAAAACTCACTTTCTGTTAGGTTAACAAAATAGTGAACTGTGCCAGCTCCTTCCATGCTTCATTTACACATTTAATCACAACACATCCCCGGAAGGTAAACAGATGAAAAAACAATTCTTGCTGTTCCTTTTGTCTGTCTGTCTGTCTGTCTGTCTGTCTGTCACTTTGAGACATAATCTCTCAATGTAGTCTTTGCTAGCCTGGAACTCACAGAGTTCTATCAACCTCCTGAGTATCAGGATTGAAGATGAGTGCCACTGTGTCCTGCTTCTCTTGCTGTTCTTTTATGTCAGAATTATACTTTTATAAAACTTCAAAAAGCTGAGTATGTTGAAGGGATTTGTTGTTGTTGTTGTTCGTTTGTTTTTATAAGTGTACTGGATGACATTTTTGATTGCATTGATTTGTTGTATACATTTTGCTTTGGGTAAAAAAACCATCTTAATTTATACCTAATAGCCAAGAGTGTCTGAGTGGCAGGGCTCTTCCTCTTCCCATAGCCTGCTATCAAACACTGCCCATTTGAATTTCATGGTTTTTTAATGTGATGTTCGAACATGTGTCCCTCCCCTCTCCCCTCTCACTTCCTCAGTTATTTTGACTGGTTCTTATGTCAGTGCTTCTTTTGCATTTGAACAGATAGATAGATAGTGAGAGAAAAGGAACCCTTAAAGGGGCGGGGGTTGAAGCTACTGGTGTATTTATGAAGAAGTTGCATTTCCCCCTTCAGATTCCTTTACCTGGTGTGTTTGCAAATTATTTGAAATGTACTGCAACTCACTGAGGGAGTGACTGACAGCAGCTCTTAATCTTACCACTGTTTTAAATTAATCTGATTTAAAGAGAATGTTGGCAATTTCATCTTCCCTTTTAAAAACAAAAACGAATTACAAGAGTCTCCTCTTTGTAAGATATTCAAAGTGGAGTGGAAATTTACAACTCCTTTTTCAAAGTGTTACCTCAAAAACAAGAAAATGCAAATATCTCCACAGTAAGTGGGTAAGAATTGTAATCCCTGGGTCTTTAAATGTACTTTCTAGTGCATTATCCACATGCCACTTTAAAAACAGAATAAGAAAAAAGACAGACACCAGGTTTCATACTTATGTCTCTGTTATCATATTAGAATGTTGGACAGTAGAAACAAACATAAATGCAGATAAAACCACAGGAGTTTAGATTGTAGGCATGTGTAGTCTGTCACTGCAGTGAACACTCCTTTGTCTTCTATCTATAGTTTCTTTACATTCTTCCCCTGAGAAGTCAGAGATTCTTCTCAAGTCAAAGCACATTAAAGTACATACCCCATTGATTTAGGCAACTGATCAGTGCCAGGTAGACCATGCTGAAGTTAACTGTTGCAAAGTTCCATTTCATATAATTAGCAGGTGTGTGTGTGTGTGTGTGTGTGTGTGAGTGTGTGTCTTTACATGGGTGTGTGCTTCTGCTGCCTGCTATACTGTGAGCTAGTTCCGTGAGAATGAGCAGGTGCTACTCTTCGCAGAGACCATCACCTAGAAGGGAGAACAGGTAAGCTGCCAGGTCACGACTGTAGTGCCATCAGATGCAGTTACTGAGCTAATGTACTGTGGCTTATATAGACCCAGTCACTCTGTGCTCTCTTTACACAGTTGCTAGTACATCTCTTTCATTCAGTGAATCTTGTAAAAAACAAACTCTTTCAGTTGTTCAAGTCCTCTGTGAAACAAAAGGAAAGTTCTAACCAACTACATAACCTAATAGTTAGGTTGACAAAGAACTCTGGATCTTCGTTCTATAAATATGTAGTATATAGAGGGACAGTGTGGAAATCACCGATGATGGTGAAATTGCCTGGATATGAAAAAGGCGTTGTACTGTTTTTATTCAGCTTTGAAGTAGGACAAAATACGTATCCTGGGCCTTAAATGTGGTATTAATGTTATATTTAGTTAGTTTAAACAGGCAGAGGTGTAGGTTAGACCTAAACTGATAGGACACGCAGAAAGACTCATGGGTGTCAGATTTTCTAATACCTCTCATAGCCAGCCACATTCCCGGAATAAGTGCAAGCAGATGTTTGTGCTGACGTGATGTGTGGAAGACACACCTCACCGCTGCCCAGTGCCCACCGTTTGTAGTTCAGAAGTACAGCACATCACTGATGCACAGTGAAAGGTAAGAGCAGAGTCTCGTGCACAAAATCCATGATTGTAATAAAGAGGACCAGAGGACCGTTAGTTTTCGATGTGCCCGGGGGGGGGGGGGGGGGGGGCGCTCAGGAGTAGTAGGATAAGAACACTAAACCACCCAGAACTGGTAGCAGTTGACCAGGTCATTGAAATGAAGGTAGAATTTAAAAGTGGTCAAAGGGGAGAGAATTCAAGAAGAAAGCTCTGTCAACAGTGGATAGGTAAACATCTGCCTGCCTGGAATGTTCTGGGAACATTAGTATCTTCATTTATAAACTGTGTGACCTATGAGCTCCTTATACGTTGGTTTGCACAGGCTAGTTAAATTTCAGATTAGCCTGAAATTTGAGAGCACAATGAAATAGGAAGTCCTTAAAGAGTGAAACATTGCCATTGGGGACCATGATACACTGTAAAATATGTAAACATTGAAGCCTCGCCCCTTTATTCTCTTGTCTATTTCCATTGTGACCTTGCAAGTATCTGACGTGGTAGACTATATTAATTTGGAGAGTGTGTCAAAGTCACTGCTTGAGGGCATTGCCTCCTTTATGAGAAGTGCATTCGAAGTATAGTGTTCTATGTGTGCAGAGGCACAAAACACAACCAACTTTTCCCTGGTAATAGCATGCTGTGCCTATCCACTGTCCAACTGTTCACCTTTCACACTGGACAATGTAATTCCTTCTTAGCACTGACACTATTTGGTTGTTGGTTCCCTGGCCATGCCTTCCCTCTTGAGAAGGAGCTACATAAAAGGCCACTCACATAGTCCTTCCCTAACCAAGGCTTGCAGTTTGGTTTATCTTGTAGGCCTCTTGGATCTACCAGTTGTTCTTAGTCACATTCATTTTCTGCCACCGAATTTCTTGACGTTTTCCTATAATTCTTTTTCTGTATAG
>JADRCD010159358.1:0-17930 GCA_019843815.1 Montemys delectorum | reverse complement strand
CAGGGCTTAGCAGTATTATTATAAGAAAAGATCATCCTAGCAATCTAACCTATAAGTATTGTGGAGACTCTGTCAGGACCTAGTTATAAATAGCACTGTGCCTTATAATTTCACATCCATCTTTCTGAGCTGTCTGTCTTTGAAGAATCCTAGGCCTAGAAGAATTTCAGCTGTAGACTGATCAGAACAGCAGGGGTCTAGGTGGAGGATGTGGGGGGGAATCCACAAGGGGGATTCTTACTTAAGGGTGGACTGTAGCGGCAATGTTTATTTTTGTGTGGCTGGGAGTGTGTGTGTGTGTGTGTGTGTGTGTGTGTGTGTGTGTGTGTGTGTGTGTGTGTAGCAGAATGGGGAGGTTATTCATGTACCAGGAGGCCAGAGGAAGAATTTGATGTCTGACTCTATCAATCTCTGCCTTATTCCTCTCACTAAATGGGAGCTAGAGGCTGGGAGTTGTCTAATCCCCCAGTTCCTCCTGTTTCTACCCCATAAGCACATTAACAACCATGTTCAGCCTTTCCTCCCACATAGATGCTGGGACTCAAACTCAACTTCTAATACTTCTCAACAAGCAGTTCTACCCACTAAGCCATCTGTCCTGCTCAGCCACAGGACTCTTATGGGCTGTTCAGTGTTTGGCTGGGGAAAAAGTTCCAGGGGGCACTGTACGTGATAGTCACAAGACAGGAATGCCCCCCAAGATTGCAGTGAAATTTGGACATGTGAGACTTGTGCTTGGAAGAGAGGCAAGGCCTTGCAGGGAATCCTTTCAGTGGTGGTGGTGGGGGCACCTTGAGGAGCTCAGTTGCACTCAGCCTCTTCTAAAGCTGGGACGTAGAAGGCTGCAAGGGCTTGATTGAGTTCTTTTGGAAAATAACCCTCTAAGATCAGAGACTCAATCCTCTTTCTATTGTATAATGTTATCCAGTGCACAGTAAGCACTCAGTCGGTAAATATTTCTGAAGTCCATTTGCTAGGATGTCCTGAGAACACTTTTGAGAATTCCTTTTGATAGATTCTCATAGGACCAGTCAGGCTGTGGTGAGGTTTGTGTTAGGAGTAGCCACCTGAGCTCTGTTCTTCTATATGCTTTTTGTCTCATTTGGGACTTCAAATTATTTCAAAATGGATGGACACTGTAGAAGAGGAAGTCCCAAATCACAAGACAATTTGAAGTTCATTGACAAGGATAGTGAGAAAAGTGTGCTTTGCAGAATATTTTAGCGTGAGTTTCTCTAATGTAATTAGTTTTGAGGAGGTAAAAAGCAACATTCAGCAGAAAGACTGGAGTAGAGGATCAAGTGAATCCTTCACAGTGGAGAGAGAGTGAGGCTGGTATGCGCATCTAAATGTTCTGAGTGTCTTCTGCGCACCTAATCTGCAGAATATAGACTGCCTTGGAATACCCTTTTCCTACTCATGCTTTTTGGTATATCTATAAGAGCCTCTCTGGGATAGTATGTCTATTTCAAACCCAAAGCTTGTGGATCAAATACTAACTTTTTGTCTTAGTTAGGATTTTGCTGCTGTGAACAGACACCATGACCAAGGCAACTCTTATAAGGACAACATATATTTGGGGCTAGCTTACAGGTTCAGAGGTTCAGTCCTTTATCATCAGTGTGGGAGCATGGTGGTGCCCAGGAAGGCATGGTGTAGGAGGAGCTTAGCGTTCTACATCTTCACCAGAACACTGGTTTCAAGGTAGCTAGAATGAGGGTCTTAAAGCCCATCCCCACAGTGATATACTTCCTTCAACAGGGCCACACCTCCAAATAGTGCCATTCCCTGGGCCCGGTATATAAAAACCATCACACTTATTTTCATGTCCAAAGTATAGACACTATAGTTCTTTGCAATAGCAGTTCCATTGCAAGTTTGGATTAATTTTCCTTAGACATATTTAGGACATGTTCCCATCCCATTTTGTAGGATGCAGACAGAAAGAAACAGTTTGGGTTCCCAAGACTCTCCATCACTGGGGTTAAAGGGAATAAAGGTTAGCTGAGACTCCGCCTTGAGGTTGTGTGGCTAGTGCTAGCAGCATGAAGTTTCTTTCAGCCACAGAAACGTCACACAGAAGCTTCGAAGTCCCTGTTGTCTAAGCCGCCATCAGGCAGTCTCAAGGGCATGGCTGTTTTCTCTTATAGATGGACATTGTTTCTATGCAGACAGATATGTCTGCATCTGTTTTGGATTCCCCTGCTCTTAATTTGAAAGCGCCATTTGCATTGTGCTTCTGCCTTTTCTCTGCTGTTTCTGTGGGCCCCGTGTTCCTCCTCTGTCTGTTCTCATGCCCTTCCACGTCTGTACACAGAGGTGCTTTGCCTTCTCATCACTTTCCCACTTAGTCCATCTTATTCCATGTCTGGAGGCATTGTAGGCTTTGGTTGGATTATTGGCCATCGGTTTTCACAACCACCTGTTGTCAGTTACTTTCCTATTGCTGTGAAAGGATACCATGACTAAGACAGTTTATAAAAGAAAGTGCTCAATGTGGGGCTTGGTTACATTTTTAGAGGTTTGTGTAAATGATTGTCATGGCAGGGAACATGGAAGTAGACAGGCAGGCATGGCACGAGAGTAGTAGCTGAGACCTTACATAGGATCCACAAGTAAAAGTCAGAGAGAAAGAGCCAGCTGTAAATGTGAAGCATCAAAGCCTATCCCTAGTGACATACCTCCTCCAAGGCCAGCCCTCCTGATCCTTCCCTAACAATTCCAACAATTGGGGATCAAATATTCAAGTGTATGAGCTTACGGAAAATTCTCATTAAAACCACCACACCTGTGGCAGCCTGTGCCCTGTCCCAAAAACATCTGATATATTAGCATAGACACACTACCAACCAAGTGCCTTGAGACAAATCCTATTACCTTAATTCATCTCTTAACTGTCTTTTCCTAGCCCTATCTAGATCAAATTCAGTTTCTATATATCATTATGGTCTCGAATAATGAACCTCTTCATGTTTCTCTTATCTACCCCAGAACTTTGTTCCCCCAAACAAGTGTTTGCCTTAGGTCATCCTAAGA
The DNA here is from genome assembly GCA_019843815.1 of Montemys delectorum. Classification (NCBI taxonomy): domain Eukaryota; kingdom Metazoa; phylum Chordata; class Mammalia; order Rodentia; family Muridae; genus Montemys; species Montemys delectorum. The sequence continues at coordinate 14,894 of JADRCD010159358.1, read as the reverse complement.
GTCCAGTCCCTCCTGTTTCACTCTAACACTAGTCTCTGTTCTTTCACTTCTGCCCCAGCCCCCATCAGTCATTCCCATAACAAGACAGCTACCTGACTTCTCACCCATGTCCTCATCGATCTCTAGCTCATGGTAGTGAAACTGACTAAAAAGAGACCCTAAGTCCTGTTCAAATTATGTTGTCACAAGCTGTTGAGTAGGAGTCTTACTGCTTCAGCTTGTGGAGAGCTAAAAGAGACAAGTGTCTTATAATCCATATCTTCCGATGTGTCCAGAATCTGAACAGACAACATTTCAAAAGATACCTTTTGTGGATGGAAAGATAGCTCTGTGGTTAAGACTGCTTCCTGCAATATTTGGTTCTGTGTCACATGGATCACAACTAGCAGTAACTCCAGTTCCACTTGCATGCATGCATACACATAACACACACACACACAAACACAGACTTGTAACAAAATTAAAATGAACAAATTTTAAATTTTTAAAAATATAGTTATTGGCTATTTTAACCAATAAGCTTTACAAATTACTATACTTCATTTACTATCATTTAATTGTGGATTTAATACTTTAAAATGGATTTAACATTTAAAAGCTCCCCTCTCTTAAAGCCTTAAATGATGGCAAAGTTATAGAAATCCTGTTTATAGTGAATGGATGTACATAATCTTCATATCTATCCACACATATGAAGCAATAATAGTTGAAGAAGAGCTCATGAATTTTAGCGGTGGGTTCAGGAGGAATGGAGGGGAGGGAGGGGAGAAATAGGTATTTAAAGCTCATGTATGAAATCCTTTTAAAAAGCAAGTTAAAATAATAAAGTAAAACTAAACAGGCTTTGTAAGTAAAGAATGAAATGTTAATTAAAATATTTTTCATATGTAATTACTTTAGATGTTTAAAAGGAAGCTTTAGGAAACATTCCACTTCTTCTTTTGTTCCTTAAGGTTTCCTGGTAACAATATCAAGGTTGTTCTCAAACACATCATTTTAATAGCCAACTTCATACTAGTCATAATTTAAATTTTCCTACATCTTAAATTTTCTGCCCCAGCCCAGCATTTCCAATGTTATCTTCAGTGTTTGAATTATGTAACTGGTCATACTGCTTCAGTAAGTCATTGAATGAGAATCCTTAAAAGTCCTTAGAAACCAATACTCACCTAGAAGGCACGACTTCTTGTTTAAATGTGGACACTAAATTGTCTCTATGTATCTGTTTTCCTCTCTTGTGCTCACTGACATGTGCACCGACAGTGTGTTTTACTGGGAACACACCGAAAACAACACAATGTAACCTAGCATAACACATAACTGTAAGTCCACGATTACAGGTGTCAGATAAATAAATCCACTGTTGTATTCTCAGAGTTCTAAAATGGCTGGCCCATAATAGATACTCAATTAGTTGACTATATGGGTAAATGAACTGTATTGCTAGCAAAGTGAACTTTTAATATACTTACTATAAGAAAAGTTTATTCTCATGGATTCATTTTTTTAAGGTGGTTTATATGTTCTCTTGTATATCCCCCTACCTTGATGGGGCCTCTAATTTTTCCACTAAATATTTGTCACTTATGGTGACAGAAATAACAACAGAATTAGCATCTAACATATAGATAATATTTCCATCATTTTATCAATAGAATCTATTTATCAAACAGTATATTTTTTGTTTGTCCTTAACAAATTCAGCCATACCATGGATGCCAACAAATGGGGTTCTTGTTCTTTCACTCACTCCCAAATGTTGGCCTTTTACCTCAGCAATAACAGATCTGCTCATTTAATTAAGAAAGTAAAAATAGAAAGAAAATGTTGGATGCCAAAAACTCATATCAAGCTTATAAGAAATATAACCCAAATTACCCATAATCTGACATTTTTCCACTGTAAATTTATTATAGACTTAACTGAGTTTACATTTCATTCAATAATTTCCTTGAAATGTCACTGAAGCACGGTGATGGATGTATATTTGAAATTACTACAAAAACGGCTTTGAATGAAATGAGGGAATGTAATATATAACAGATAGGAAAATACTGTTTTTTCAGAGGCCAGCATTATCTTCTTTTTACTGGTGTTTTTAACATTTCTATTCATTTCCTAAGAGAAAAGATTGTATGATTTGGAATATAAGAAATGAAACTTGTTGTGATGCATAGGTCTTTTTTGCTTTCCTTCCCCTTATTGATCCTTAGGAATAAATCTTCCCAAACTCTATTGTTTTTAAAGTATTTTGAAGGACCTGATTTTTTTCCATTTTCTTTGTCCTTGCAAATAATCATCAGTGTAATTAGCTGCCCATGCTGTGAAGGGAACACACTGTGAAGGGAATAAGCAAGATGTGAGTGTTGTTTACTGAGAGATCATGTGAATGGCTTTTTGGTAATTATTTACTACTGACCTGGGGGATTCAATTTGAGTTTCAAGGAGTAGGTCATTTTAAATTTTTTTTTTATTATTTTATTTATTTACAGATGTTTCCCACCTTCCCAGTCCCCTCCCAGAGTTCTTTACCAGATCCCCTCTCCCCTTTGCCTCTGAGCGGGTGCTCCCCCAACCACCCACCCTCTCCTAGGAGTAGGTCATTTTTAAATATTTATATTTATTCTAAGATTTTCAGTTAGTGAGAGAAACTGCCAATGATACTCTGATTGTTTTTATAAATGTATATGTACATGTATACATAATTCTCCTATATATGTGCATATACATTTGAGATATAAAATAATTAGTCTTATTTTGAGCCTTAAGTGAAGAATGCTACTTCATAACTAGAGATTTTAGAAGTGTTTCTGATTGAACAAACTAGGTCAGCTCTTGCAGTCTTTAAAAGCTAAAAGCATTATTGTGCATTGCAGAAACGTGTGTACACACTCATGCACATACCACGGTGTACACATGGAGGACAATTTTCAATCCATTCCAGAGGTTTCAGAAGCTGACTCGGGTTGCCAGCCTTGTGCAGAAAGCTTTTGTACCCTCTGAGCCATCTTGCTGGCCCTCTTCTGATGTTCTTTCTTGTTTAGTTGATGGTTTTAAAAGTATAAGAAATATTTTAATAAGTTTTATTAATGGTCCAGCTGCTCAATGGTGCGTTGTGCAGTTTGGGGAATCAGGGATATTGTTTGTCAGTCTTTATTTCAGACAGTTGAGGTCTTGCTTGGCCATGAGGATGACATCTTTACACTCATAACGGCCCATTTTGTTTTAGAGATGATTTGCAGTGGGCACTCCCCTTTCTTTTTGGTTGATCATGTAGAACAGAGTATCACCAGGTCTACTACACTCTTAAATATATGCATCTAAGGGAATTTTGCTAGAGACCTTACTCCATTTTAAGCTGGTACTTACATGTAGCTTTCTCTAGATGCCATTTTGATGTATCTTTGCCTGTTCTTAGTTTCACTGGTCTTCAGTTTCCTTTCTTGAGTTTCCCTAGCCATCCCAATAGTATCATTTCCAAATAAGAATTTTGAATATTTTCTGTTTTTTGAAAACATCTTTCCTTCATATCTGCTTTGCCATATTGCATTAATTAGCTCTTTTAGAACAAGATTGAGTAATATAATTAAGTTTAGGAACTTTACTTAATTTATATTAATTGCAATATGAATATTTTTATAGAGAGTATGCTCTCCCTAGGCCCTTTTCAGGAAACAGGGATCCAGCTATATAGCTCCGATTTCTTTGGTATTTGCTATATCGCCCAGGCTAGCCTTAAGCATATGATAACTCAACCTCAGCTTCAGGAATGTTAGGATTGCAGGCATGCACCATTGCACCTGACTTTTTCTTTTTTTGAGGTCCCTTATCACACGGTAGAACTATTTGTAACTTCTAGCTTATTGACATTTTTATCAGAAGCATGTAAGACCTTCTCGTTGCTGCCTCTTTTATGGAGCAGGCTTTTGTTTTTGTAGCCCAGGCTGCCCTTGATTTCAGGGCCTTCCTGCGCTAGCCTTCGGACTGAGTTGACTGCATGCAAGTTCTTTCATGCCCTACGTATGATACAGTTGGTTGAATTTCTTCTTTGGCATCTGTAGAAATGAAAAGTAGGTTTTAGCTCGTTACTAACATGATAAATTGTTTTAGATACATATATTTTTTAAGTTTTGAGGAGTCATAGATATAATAAATGTCCTTAAGCTCAAATATAATTTCTGAAACATCTTCTGGAAGACAGATTAGTTTCAGTAGTGTTGCTTAGAGCAATTTATTGCTGCATAAGTAACAGAAGTTAAATCAAGGTTTATAGGAGTATCCTATAGAAAGAAGCATCCATTTTATTATTTTGAGAGTAAAATATTTTAATACAATAATTATGTTTGTTCAACTTTTTCTTAAAGAATAGAGTACAAGTTTTCTGAATTTAAACAATAATAATCTACTTATACACTTTTACTAATCTGTGTACTTTGGGTAGACAAAGCCAACTGTATGCAGAGTTTTTGGTTTTGTTTTTTGAATCATCAATATCTGCCTTTATCTCTCACTTTCAGTACAATATGATGGAACTATTAGTTTACGTGTTTTGGATAACTGTCAAACCATCTACGCTGGAGAGATTTAAATAGTCTTAATATTGATAGTTCAGGAGATAAAATGTTATCATAAATTATTGTATTATTTCCTGTGGGGCAAATGGAACTGTTTCCCCAAAGGGAAAAGACTGGTAAGGTCGAGCAGATTAAGGAACCCAGTAACTCTCATAATTGAGAACGGAAGGCATTTAATCCACTCCCAGTTAGTTTCTGTCCTATAGCACATGACCATGACACCCCACTAAGAGGACCCTGACAACTGGTCATGCAGCATGGAGCCTAGAGTTCTCCATGTCAATGAGGTATCTAAATAGACTCTGAGGGTTTCAGCCAATAAGCTTCCCTTCCCAGGCATCCCTTCCTACAAAAGGTATTTAATCCCTAGCCCACCTTGAGTAAGTTGTTTGCATCTTTCTCTACCATGAATAAACAGTTTAGACAAGCAAGGACTGTCTCTCTCATGGGTGGAGGCACTCATCGTGTAGAGCTGCACCTGAGTGTTTGGGCAGAAGACCTCTCCACACTCCTGGCACTCACTCTGAGCTAAGCCAGACCTCCCTCCCCCATCTCAGGTCCTTGGGCCCCTTTCTCAATTCTTCACAGTTCCCAGAGGCAGCATGTGGGTGCACAGGAGCTTGAGAGAACCACTGCCTGCACCCCATCCCCCACCATTCTCACCCAGAGAAACATGGGCCGGGAGCCCCCTCTCTCAGGCTGCATTTTGCCTCCCCTGAGCAGGTGTGTTGGCATCCCAGGAACCGGCAGTTCCTGTGCCTACAAGAGAGGAATGTAGCCAAACACCTGTGTTTCTGTCTCTCCTCTCTTAGTGGTATTCCAATACCCCAGTGGTGAAGCAAAATGCAGAACCACAATTTCATGTGTAACTAACTGGTTATGACCATTTTCTATGACTGCCTTTTGCTCATATTTGTTCTCTGTGTTCTAAAACTAATTTAATATGGCAGTGGCTTACAAAATAAAGCCTATGCTTAAAATAGAGAAAAATGTTAATTTTAAACGTAAAGTTGTGTGTCTGTGCATGGGTGTGTGTATGAGTGTGTGCACGTGTGTGTGAGCATTTACATGGGCATGAGCAGAGGAGCACATTGGCTACGTCCTGCTCTGTCACTTTCTATTTTATTCCCTTGTGTCTCTCAGAGAACCTGAGTTCTCAGTGTTTGGTTAGTTTGATTGGCCAGTAAGCCCCAGCAATAATCCTGTCCTCTCCCTTCAAACCGGGTCTGGTACTCTGCTTTAGCTGAACAGGTTTTTACATGGGCCTGGGAATCAAAATTCTGGTCCTCATGCTTATTCAGCAAGTGCTATTGTAACCCACTGAGCCAACTCTACGGCCCCTAAAATTGTTTTTTAATGACTATATTTATAACTATACTATTTAAAAGATATTTCTGAGTGAAACCACAGACTTTGTACAAAGAGGATATTACTTTGTCACAAGAAAAAAAAAGAGGTCTAAATAAATGAAGTATAACATTGAACTGAAATTTTAGTTAATTGTTTTGTTTTTCCTTTGCATCTCGTTTTGTGACAAAAGGCAGACTTTTGAAAACAAATGCAGAAAATGTTACAGTATAAGCATATTTTCTCAACTCATAACATTTGGAAATACCTAGCAATAGATGTTTTTCTAGGTGAGTGTTTGCTGATTCTAAAGAAGAGACAAGTTAAAGAGACATCAGTTGTCCTCAGTCACAGAGTGGGCAGGTAGTAATCCAAACTTTTAGTGTTGTATGGTGATGTCTTTTACAGTTAAACAGTTGGTGAACTCCTCACAAGTCTTTTTAAGTTGCCATTGGATATTGACACATTGTAGAAGACAAAATACCTATAATTAAGCATTGTGTACTCCCTTCCCACTGGTATTTAGCCACTATAACTTATGTAAATATCTACATTCTATCATTATCATCACCATCATCATCATTTAATATACCTACTTGCTCAGAGTTTGGCTCAGAGAACAATGATTCTCTCTCTCTCCTCTCTCTCTCCTCTCCTCTCTCTCTCTCCTCTCTCTCTCTCTCCTCTGTGTGTGTGTGTGTGTATGTGTGTGTGTGTGTATGTGTGTGTGTGTGTGTGTGTATGTGTGTGTGTAAAGGTTAAAAATCTGAGGGGATAATTTTAAAGATGAATATGCAGACATTGGTTACTGTTTTGGGGAAGGAGAAACTGGGGTGGAGAAATTCAGAGAAAATGAACAGTATGAAAGAGAGAGAAACTCATATTGTGATTCTGAAATTTCAAGGTTGGAAGATGAAGTGGATGGATCAGACATGTCAGATAGGTGTGTCAATGGGTTTTGTATGTGCTATATTTAAGATGCCCAGGGATGGTTGGGGAAATGATGTTCTGGGCTGGTAGGAGGCAGGTAGGTCTCAGTTTGGATCTGTGCTGGAGTTAGGTAAGAAAAAACTGCTTCAGAAGAGCTTGTCAAGTGTGAAGAGCCCTTGGAGTAAAACCATACCACACTGAACACATATTTAACTGCCTTTGCTTTTATTAAAAAAAAATGATACCAGTGTAAAATGAAATAGGAACATGTTGCTGAGAAATCTATGAGATTTCATCAAAGTTCTCAACAGTTAATTTTCCTATTGTTGAAGTCTTTATGTATAGCTACATGGCTGAGCTAACTTGTATCACTGTTAGTACTCTGGTGCAGAAAGCCCACCCCATCTTTGGTTTCTCTAAGCCCTCTCTTGCCTCACCATAAGGAATTCCATGTAGAACAGCCATTAAGATTTTTTTCCATTTTGATCTACTAAATGTGATATAATTTCTTAAACACAATCTTGTTCTCTGCTGGTCTCTTAGCTCATCCCCATCTCCTCTCTTCACTTCCTTGGCCATGGTTGAAGAATCTTATAGCCGTAGATCAGGCATTTATGGTAATTACTCAGTAAATATATATGAAATGAGTATGTGAATCTGCTTATATTTTCCGTAAGAAGCCAATTTGTGAAGGCATGTGATGAGTTTGGCAATATGCTGTGTGCATTAGAGGTTAGATGCCATTCTTGACCATTCTTGCCCCGATTCATTCTACTCTCCCATTCTCATTCAGTCATTTGCTTTCTTTGGATTTTACAAGCTCACAGGGTACAGGCAGTGTGGTCGATTTCATTCACTTCTGTGGGCTTTCTCGTACACGTCTTCTATTGAGGAATTCTGTTCTCTACACTTCTTAAATAATTCAATCGAGGCTGGTAATATAGCTAAGTCGGAAGGGTGCTTGCCTAGTATGAGTGAAGTCTGGGTTAGATTCCCAGTACCACATGAAATGGGCATGATGGTACATGTCTGTTAGCTACTTGAAAGGTGGAGGCCAGTAGATCAGAAATTCAAGATTATCTTCAAAGCAAATTCATGGACAACTTGAGCTACATGAAACCTTGCCTCAAGTAATATTAATAAATGACAACAATAATAATTATATTTGGCTTTGTGGTCCAAAGAACATTATTGAATAATAGCCTCCTTAGTAGGAAGTCCCAGGAGAAGGAAAATCCTTGGGGAAGTTGACTGTGACAAGCCATAAAACTTTACACCCAGGAAGCCTTACCCTGATGACAGTACTGTCCTGTGAACTTGACATTACCACTTCGTTAGTGATAATGATTCAGGCAATGTGCTAAGCACTTTACATACATTGCTTTGCTTTTGAGTTGATTCTATTGGTATTCCTGTCTTGTACTTACCAACTCAGCTGAGGTCACTCTGGGCTGATCTGCAAGTGAGGACTGAAGCCCAGGTGGTCTAATTTCAGATTCCTACCCTCAGCTGTGCTTTTATATTCAATAGTGCCTCCATAGCAGTCCCAGGGTCAGAGAGTTAACGTTTATTCTTTAATGTTTGATATTGAAACTTTGAAAAAAATAATATTCAGCTCTAGTTTAAAAAAAAAGTCACAGTTTCTCCCTATCATTCTATTCTACCTCTTCAAATTCCTTTTCCCTTAAGGTGACTACTGTTAACAATATTTTCACAGGTTTTTCTTTGAAACCATAAGATTAAAATAAAACCACCCATGGTATGTCTGCAATTTTCCCTTCAGCCCTTTGTCTTCTGAAAATGTAGACTGTTCTCAGTTGGTTGGTAAAAGTTTTAAGAACAAATGACTCAAACACAACTCTGGTACACATACATGTTTTTATGTGTGCATATGTGTACAGACACACATACATGTGTACTGTGTAGAACTTGCATCAATTTCAAGGGAAAGTTGTGCCACCCAAGTCTAAGGAAGACTGGTGAAGTTAAGTTCTTACCTGCTTGGGGATCTAGCTACACAATTTTCTACCTGATGGAAATCTACTTTGATTTGAAAACTCCAGGTGGATAAAATTTCCAAGTTCCCAGAAATGGAAATGTTATTTCCTTTACTTTAAGACAAGCATTACTTTAGAATAAATTTGACAGTGTCTATGTGACTGAGCCATTTTGATGCTTAGAGAAAAATGAACAGTAGCCTTTTATGGGTTTTGACGCAGGCTTTCTGGAGTTTTGTTTCTAGATCCTTCTATGAAGAAGGGCACTGTGATTTCTAATCAGCAGGACACACACACACACACACACACACACACACACACACATACTTTAGTGGAAGTAGCCATAGTTTTTGGTGTGCATTGGAATATTTTCCTAAGGAGAGCGGTCACCAGAGGTGCCGGCAGAGATCCCCCAGATGGCATCCAGATTTGATTCCCTTTCAGCAGCTCCTATTCCACAGATGGATGGGAAGGCTGACCTCTCTGACACTTCTGCATCACTGCCTGCTACTCCAATTGCCTTGGCGAATGTTTTTTCATAAGGCTTCTTCTGGTACCTCAGAGATTGATGCCTGGCTGCCCGCCTGTGTTATGCTTCATTACGCTGCGACTCTGTGAGCTTGAGAGATGCAGTATTCTATAAGAGGGGAAATCCTAGCTCATCAGAATCTCAAACATTTCTTACAGTCTCTCGGGTTGTGTGTAACATCTCAGAAGATATTATCTTTCCTAGATGTACTTCTAATTCATATCTGTTTAAAGCTTACATTATTCTATTTTTTTTTTCCTTTCTGTTCTATGGCTAGATTAAAAACAATGCAAAACGATTCTCTAAAAATATCTGCATTCGACGGTTTCCAACATACCCATTAAGCCTCAAAGCCCTAGTAATTTAGATGTGGACATTGCTGATTTGCTTTTTCACTGTAGCTTTAGTGACTGAGAACACACACCTGAGTGGACGCTCTTCATTTGCCATTTCTATCAGCTTAGGGGAAGTGTCGCTTTAGGATAAGCTTGTTTCCTTCTTTGTGAGCTAGTGCCATTACTCAGGCCTTATTCAGGACTAATGTGAAAGTTAAACAAGCAGGGAATGCCAAGGGTTTTCTCCATGCCCTGCCTGTGCTAACTGTGCCCTGAAGTGCTCCTTTGAGGTATACATGATAGTTTTGGGTGCCTGTGTGTACGACATTAGTACAGTTCCAAACGAAATGATCTTTGTTCAGTTTTATTTGGACTGTAAAGCAAGCAAATTGTTAAGGGGGAATGTTTGTAGTCAGATCCCTGCAGTGCTGGCCAACCTTCTATAGGATGACTTCAGTCCTTTGAGGAGACCCTCACATCATCCCTTCACTTCCTTAGAGATGAGCTCTGGCACTCTGCCTCACCTCCCATCTCACCAGCTAGTTTATATTTCCATGACGTGCTAAAGCAAAGAGCTTGGCACATGACATGAATATCTAGCTGGTTCTGGTTTCCAGCAGACTGACCGAGGTGGCATGGCTCAGAGACCTCTGTGACACACAGTTCTGAGAAGGATCAGGTTGCTGTCCTCTTCTGTGTCACAGGTCTGCACACAGCCGGGCTTCAGGGAAGGTTTTAAGGCTAGCAGACTTTTGTCTTGGAAGCTAGTACGTACCGGCTCACCTTTTAGCCCGAGTCGGATCTCTTCCTGATGCAGGTTGGATGAATTTGCTCCTATGTGCTTAGACTGCCACTTGGTTGTGAAACTGTGTAAGAAGTGACTTTCCCCCTTTTGCAGATCCAACATAAGGCCAGACTATGCCGACTCCAATTTCCATGATTTCAAGATGCACACCTTCACTCGGGTGACATCCTGCAGGGTCTGCCAGATGCTCCTGAGGTAAGCTTTCTCAGGCCCTTCTTCCTCTTTAAATGAAAGGGTGTAGTTACAAAGCACCTCAGACTTTTCTAGCAATCTACCCAAGGGTGCTCTGAGGCAGAGGAGTTGCTTTCCCCCATGCTGGCCCTGGGTGCCTCTGTCCTTTTGCTGATGGCACTTTGGACAGGGCCATGATCCCATTTTCCTTACATTGGTTATTTTACATAAGCAGGACTTAGCACGTTTTAATACACCATTCTCTATTTTTACCTTTCAGGGGAACATTTTATCAAGGCTACTTATGTTTTAAGTGTGGAGCGAAAGCACATAAAGAATGTTTGGGAAGAGTAGACAATTGTGGCAGAGTTAATTCCATTGGTAAGTTATGTTTATTGTGGGGATTCTGTTTCTAATGAGGACATAAAGCTTGCTACATATAATTAAGGCCCAATTGACTCTTAATATGTGTTTATTGGAACATATCTTTGTTTGAATGCATCATCAATAAGCACAATTAGAAAACTGTTTAAGATCTGTGTGACTTTCCTACATGACTTGGTTTTAAACTGTTTAATATTTATTTGACTTTTATATGCACTTGGAAGCAGAGGTCTTCAGGTTGCACTTGGATGGTAACTCCCTTTCAGTTACCTCCATCCCAAAACATAGCACCAAATTATTTGAATACTGTCAATACAAACAGTAATAAAAACGAAAAGAGAAAGGAAATGTTCTTCTGTCTTGAGCTCTTAAACTTTTTCTTTCTTCTCTTAAATATTTAGATCAGATTCGTTATTGGTTCCAGAAGCAAACATTACACAGACTAATTCAAGAATTCATGAATTGAATGCATTATCATTTTCCACATTGAACAAAGCATATATCCTTTGGATTTATGTAAACAGTTTCTGCTTGGTTTTTAAAAATAGCACTCTATGCTTGTTGTATGGGCTTGTTAGAAATTATGCATTCAGTAGCCTTTGCCTCTCTCTGCTCCTCCTGGGCTGTCTCCCTTCTCTTTCTTTTCTAGCCTCTTTATTCTTTTTCTTTCTTCTTCTTTCTCTTTGTCCTTTTCCCCTGAGTTCCTCTCTGTTTTATCAATAAGACCTTTCAAAATCAGGAAGAGTTTTTGAACACAAAAAAAGGATCTTTAACAGCTTGAGTTCAAAAGGTAGCCATGTCAACCTTTGATTTTCCCAGAGGAGAAGGTGGACATTGAATTATTTTGGATAATGTGAAGAAGAGCAGAACAGAGAATGACTTATTTCAGGGCTGAGTTGAGAAAACGGACAGTTGTAGAACAGTGAGACCTCTTAGAGGGCAGAGATCACAGCACAGCCCTGTCCCTCTGCTTCTTCAATAGGCATCTTCAGAGGGCACCATGTGCTGTTCTCTGTGCCAGGCAAGGACAACCATGCTGGCAAAGATCTTGACATTGACTGAATTCCTCCACTATGTTAGCTACTGCCCTATCTATTCTTCAGAAACTCTTTAGTTTTCAGAGCAACCCTTCCCATGGCCGGTGAGTTCAGATGGCCTCTGCTACTTACTGGAGACAGTGAAGTGAAACAGACAAGGCTACCATTTCATCCGTCTGAAGGTCAGAACCCTTTACACAGCGGTGAAATAAACAGTGATGTTTTATGCCTTAAGACTGTTACTCTTCAACTGTCAACCCGATACAGCAACCACTTAGTTTTATTGTTTCATCCTTACCCATCCCATTCTTCAGTGAGCATACTATTTGCTTTATAAGATAGAGTGCTTTCAAAAGTCCTGTAGTTTTAGATTTCACTGACATGGTGAGAGTCAGGTGTTCTTAGGAGCCACACCTGTTCTCCCCATATAAGTCCTAAGAACTGGGACATAAATGCATTCTGATCCAAAGCCCCTTATTTTAAAGTGGAGAAACAGGCTCATAAACAGGTGAAAAGAAGGCAACTGAAGATAAGAATGCAAGTGCCCTGCAGGCCATAGATCGTGAGATATAAAGATACCATCCCTTAGAAGGCAGTAGCATTCTTTAACCTGTTTCGTAATTCTTGGAATTCACCACAAAGCAGGGGAAAGTTCTCTCTGGTTTTGTTTTTGAAACTCTGACTACGTTACAGGAATGGCTGCCCTTGGGCTTTTGAGTCTCTTGTGCTGACCACCAGGCTCCCATATTTTCCACACCCATGACTCTTTCCTCTTTTCTTTATGACCATTCCTGCTTCAGACTTTGAAGAGACTGAGTGAGTGACACTGAATTCTCACAATTAATTAGGTGTATGAAATGTCAAGAGGCTACCTAGCAGACTTTTCTTCCTGCAGACCAGGCTTGGTAACTTAGAGGTCCCACCTTCTGGATGTAGGGGCTCTATGTGATCACTGCCTCAGCACCTTTCTCCCCTGGCCCTCAGCAGATGCCCTCTGAAAACTGGGAGACATCACACTCACCTATCCTTGGAGTAGTGGAGGTGACTGTTGAGTACAGACTTTCAGTCTTAGCCTGGTAGACCTTCTTGTGAGTGTGGTAATGTAGATACTATGTTGGGATTATAGGCAAGCTACTCTCATGTTCTCTTCCCTGACCTGCTGAGAATCCCTGGTTGACATGTTTTATAGTGAGAATTCACTGCTGGGAGAAGTTCAGCCATTCGTTTACCCTAACTTCTTCAGCATCCGAGGCAACACAGGCATAAGGAAGAGAGGAGGAAGCCCAAGATGCATTTGGAGCTAGAGATGTGCTTTACTTGAGTGGGAATTCTGTATGGAGGGGAGCTTGGTGAACTTGACTTTGAGAAAATTATCCTAACAGGGTAATTTTGTTGTCAGTAATGTTGACTTAAAGCAAAGTTAAATGGTATATAATCACTTCCCACATAACATAAATCATAGCTTGAGACTCACTCTTATTTTATAGTGGTTTCTAGTTCCAAAGCTTAACCCAGTCTACCTGCATTCTCAAGGTAGAAAGGGAAATTATGGCTGCCTAATGTAGTCACAAGTACGTTTATAGTTCGAGGTGTCATGGTGCATATGGATGGTGATATTGTAATAAACCATGAACACCTATGGAAGGAAAACTCAGTGTTTCCATTTGAATGGTCCATATTCACAGAAAGAAGTGGGGAGGTGACTCTGCTGTCGTTGTTGCATCCTCTGGCATTCCCTAGCTGTCTCACTGTAGCCCTGGCCTCTCAGTTTTGCTCATTGGAAGCTGTTAGCCAGTCCTGATATTCTCTTTCATACTCCATTATCTCACAAGCCACCTTTGAAAGGCAGACTTATTTCTTTCACTTAAGATGCAACCCACATCTCATGAGAATTAGTCTTGGCTCCATCACCATACAACATCTTTCCCCAAATCTGGATGCGACACCTTCATCTTCTGCTCTTATATCGTCCATCTATCAGTTGCCTTGGAGTAATCTCCAGTACCTGGAACAAAGGCACTTTCCTTATGCCAGCACATGCTGTCTGACTTTTTGTAAGCCTGATGATGCCATCACCCTCTTTACTTGCCTTTTGTTTTTCTCCCATCTTGCTTAGAACTTATTGCTACAGTATTGATTTACATGGAAATCTTACTGTCTCTGTTTTCTATCTGCTTCATCTTATTCCTTAGATAGATAATCTCAACTGATCTTTCCAAACCTTTTAAAATCCATTGTATCACTCACTTGTATTCTTTCCATTTCTCACAGAATACTGTCCAAGCTTTCCCCTAACAGCACTCATAGTTCTGGTCATTTTTCTGTCCCTCTTTTGACCATTCCTTAACATTCCCAACTGACATTGAATTTCTGCCTATTCACAGTTCCTCAACTATTTTGTCATATACATCTTTTTTTTTTTTTTGTTTTCTCTTTTAGTCTTTCTTTCCTTGTTCTATTCAGTCTTGAAAACTCAAGTAAATATTACCTCATTTGGAAGACTTTCTGGTACTCTGCTTGTCTGGTCTTTCTTAAGTCTATCAGTTGTCTGTGTTTTCTTGGCATCTTGTAATTAACTTTACCATAGCGTTTATCACATTTATGATAATTGCCATCTGGCTGATCTCTCTAATTAGAATCACCCATATGCAGTTGATGTTTTGACCTAAGGGAAGACCTGGTGTTTGAATATGTGGATGGGTAACCCACTAGAGTGATAGATGACTGAGTGAGGGTCCTACACCCTGAAGCTCACTAGCATCTTAAATCTAGAAGCAGTGCGTAT
>JADRCD010159352.1:3153-22422 GCA_019843815.1 Montemys delectorum | reverse complement strand
CCCCAGTTAGGTCCAAGAACAAAAAGGCAGGATATGAGCCAGCCATCCGGATGGTTCTAGGGAATGGTCCACCATAAAGTGAATAGTATAAACCAAACCACATTCTTGTGCATAATGAGTGTGTAGCATGTTTTCCTTATGACCCTGACTCAACTGGAGGCTGGGTCTCTTTAGAATTTTCCACTGTTCTCTTGTTATGTTTCCTTGGTAACTCCCTCACCCCCCTAATTTCTGGTATTTCCCTTTAAATACTCCTTACTCCTCGTGCTCGTGGTCGAACTCCACTGGCCTGTTAGGCTATGAGTTCAACCCCAGATCTGGCCTGAATAAAGGTGTGATTGCAGCAAGATCCGTCTCTCGTGAGTTATTGGGTGGTCGTGTCATCCGGAGACTTGAGTGAGGGTCTCTCCTACTCTGGGGGTCTTTCAGTAGCCATAGAGATTTACTCTAAGACTCCTCAAGATGCCCGATCTATGTTTGCCCAGGTCGCCCACACACCGGCTTGGTTTCTGCGCAGAACATGTGCATCCTAGCCTTGTCTGTAGATGCTGCCCCAGCCCGAGGCCCTGGAAGTGCTGTATCTGCAGTTGTCTTAGGCTATTATCTATGGGATGATGATGAGAAGGGGAGTCTATTCATGCTCGGGACAGACATTGTTATCTTTGACATATGGATAGCTGAATCTGTGCAAAATTCATGGATATAGAGGGCTGAGTGTATTTTCAACTCTTTAACATATGATTAATTTTAAAGAATAAAGTTTTTTGTAGATGTTGCTGTTGTGTGTGTGTGTGTGTGTTCATACATGTGTGCACACATGTGTGAATGCGTGCTCATGAGTGTAGAGGCTCCAGGTTGAAGTCATGTTTCCCTCTATTGCCCTCTATTTTAGACATAAAGGCAGTGCTTCTCACTAAATCCGTAGCTCGCTATTCTGGCTGCATAGCCAGCTTGCTCACGGTACCATCTTCACCTCTCTCATTGACATTAGAGTAGGGCCATGATGCCCACCTGGCTTTTCCATAGTTCTGAGGAATCTGAACTCTGATCCTCAAATGTTTTACCTGCTGAGTCATCTCTCCAGCCCCATAAAGTTGTCTTTAACCAAATAAGTATAATCTCTTTCCTGCTGGATTCCTGCCCTCTAGATCCATCTCTATCTCGGCACTCAATCATCCAGTGGCAAATAGATCTCCTCAGATCTCTACATTTTTGGACAGGTTTGGTTTTTGGTTTTGTTTGTTTTTAAATGTGAGAGTCATCAGAAGACATTTTCAGAAACCCATGCCTGGCAACATCTATCTGTCAGGGTCAGAGTGTCCCTGTTGTCCCTGAGAATTTGACCTTATCTGAGTAACAGTCTATTCTCCGAGGAACCATGGAGTGTTCTCGGAAAAACCATAAAATGTTTTGTCAACGCTTCCGCTCCGGCCAGGTGTGAAGCCAGGTGTACACCCCCCGCCCCACTTCCTCTTAACGCTTCCTTGCTCTACAAGTATAATTGTCCTGCCCTTCTGAAGTAAAGTGAGGCTTTGACAACCGTTTTGCTTGGCCTCGTTCCTCTCTCTCGCCCGTTTCTTTCAGGCTTCGTCCCCTTCGGACCCTGGTTAATTACTCGCCCCGCGGGCCGGGGCATCTATCAAGTCTATGCTAGGTTAGCGTCCTTAGGGATACGTTGGTTATTTCTTATGGGTGGCACATAAAACATCTGTGTTATCTCTTAAAAAGAATAAAAATTATAGGGCATTTTATGATCCCTGAAATAACATCCTCAAGAAATATAGGAAGATGGTAAGATTTTGAATGGGCCAGGCTCTTTGAAGCCCTAAAGGATACTCGTTTTGATTCAGGCTGCAACTTGGGTAGATCCAGGGAATATGAGTGAGGGCCTTGGGGAACAAGGCCAGAAAGTACCTGCTACCTGACAGGCTAATTCTCACAGTGGCTTCAACATACATCATGACTCAAAAAGGAAAATGAAATACGGATTTGCTTTGGCATTAATTTTGAAAATGCAATGTCCACTTTGGCTAAGGAAACTGTTACAAAAGGCAAGCAAGCGTCTTTTGCTCCACTCTCACACTTCTACCCCCAAGCCAACCTGCTGCCAGCTGCTGATGGGCACCTGCAGAGATAAGGAGGCAGATGTTAGCAGGCGCAGATGGACTTCTTCTGCATCTGGTTTTACATACATAATAACAAAGGAAGAACAATACAGTGGAACTTGCTTTCAAAGGCATGTCTTACATTGCTTGCAATGAGCTCCTCCACCCCATCACTATTTAACAGCACTGTGGAGCACTGTGGATCATTTGGGATATTGCACTAGTTTGCAGTGAATGCCTCTGAACAACTGCTAATGGTGTGGACATGAGTTATCGGCACGGAATAAAGACCTCAGGAGAAAGGAGGCTCAGTTAAAGGTGATACGCCTTTTAAATTGCATTAAATTTTGCCACCGTCGCTTGATAAGAATACCATAATAGTACATTTGTTTTTTATGCTTGTCAGAAACAAAAATTGGGAGAAGTGCCCTGATGTCCTGCCTGTGCGTTGTCAGTTTCCTGTGACATGACTTACAAAGGCGGCTCTTATCAACAGTTCTTCTGAACACACGTGTGTTCTTGCTCTGGAGACGATTTTATGCAGCCTCCTCTCCTCTCTTAATTCTGTCGAGACGCTGTAGAGATTATTTCTGCCTCACTTTGATCTCCGTGGCCAGAATGATTCGAATTGGAGAACAGAAGGAAACAGAACGCCCACGAGGCCCCCAGGGGATCAGGGTACCCTCACTTCACAGGGAGACTGAAACCCTTCTTGGGCTCCTCGGAACTGAGAGTTAATTAGCTTTCCTTTTGATTCTTTGCTTTTTTTTTAGGAAGAGGTGATATATTGCCATCTTTGGATTTCCCACTTAAGTGTCTATGCTTTGAAAATACAAGTGAACACTTTCTAAAGCCTCCCATAATACATCACTAGCAAAGAAAAGTAGTATAATTATATAGTCCTTTATATAGACCAAGCTGGCATCAAACTCACAGAATTCTGCCTGCCTCTGCCTCCCAAGTGTTAGCATTAAAGGTGTACATTGCCATGCCAGTGACCCTATGTAAATAATCATAAACATTTAGGAAAACTATGCACCTACAGACCATGTTCAAGGACTTCACGGCATTTTTTATAAACATTTTTACTGACGGCTCTTACTTAAACACTGCACCAGCTTGTGAATCTGACCTGCGCATACAAAACAGCATAGGTTCCTGTGCTGACCCCAACACTCCACGACCGCCATCCTCTTCCATTTCTGTCAGTTTAGTAACACAGGCAAGTATGTTTTAATCACATCAATGGTGGTGGTAACAACGCCATAAGTTTGTTGGGCATGGCCTTCACTTTTGCTATGATTGTCCACTGATCTCTTTCGCCCATTTCTGTCTACCGAACGTGCTTTCCTTAGTTGGTGTGCGCGCACGCACGCACGCACACACAGGTATGTGTAGAACAAAGATGAACTCCAGGTGTCATTCCTTAGGAAGCCGTGCTGCTTTTTGAGGCAGGGTATCTCACTGAGTCTGGAGCTTACTGAGTAGAGTGTAGGCTGCATAGCAAGCCCTGAGGATCTGCCGGCCTCTGCCTCCCTTTTTCCTGGATTGCAAGAGGACCACGTGCACGGCTTTTAATTATGTGTGTGTTTTTATTGATTTGTAAGAGCTCTTTACTTGAGGGATATGATTAATTTTATCAACTTGACTGAGTCAGAGGATGCCCAGATATGTCCGGGAAGGTATTTTTAGAGGAAGTAAGTATCAGGATCTCTAAACGGGAAAACTGCCCCATGTGGATGGACATCATCCGGTCCTTTGAGGACCTCCAGGAAACAAGAGATGGAGGTTGAATTGGTTTTCATCTGATGGCTTGAACAAGGGCTTTACCTTCTTTTGACATTGACCATCCTGGTTCTTGGACATTCAGAACTAGACCAGCATCTTCAATAGTTTTCTAATTCTCAGGTCTTCAAGCCACACCATCACCTTACTGACAGGAAATGGTAGGATTTCTCAGTCTATCACTGTGTCATCCCACACCTTCAAAAAAAAAAAAAAAACTCATACATATCCCATAGTGTTCATTTTTTCTAGAGAGTTCTGAGTTATAAACTAATGTAATAATTAATATGATCAACTCCATAAGATTTAGAATCACCTAGGAGATAAGCCTTTAGCACACCTATGAGGAATTATCTAGACTAGGTTAATTGAGATAGAAAGACTTGCCCACTGCAGACAGCTTTATTCTGTAGGCTGAGGTGAACTGGGTGCCAGCATTCTTCTCTCTGGGATTCTCAGGTGAGTACAGAGCAATGTGACTGGCTACCTCAGGTTCCTGCTACCAAGACTTCTCTGCCATGGTAGAGTTGTACCCTTGAACTGTAACCCAAAATAAACCCCTTCTTCCTTATACTCTTTTGAAGTGGAAATATAAAGGTTCTTTGGGAAGTAAATCGTATTGGATGGTGATTTGCTGGGGCAAATACGTGAAAGGATGTTTTCCTGAAGTGGACACAGGTGAAAGACTAAGGCAGACTCATGAAGGAATGTTTAGCTGAAGCAGACACAGGAGAAAGGATGTTCTGCTAAAGCAAGCATGGGAAGGGACACATGATGAGGATTCTTTGCTAACAACATGCACGTACTGGTCTGCCTTGACCAAATGTAGTTGAGCTGCATTTGCAGGGTCTCCTTAGACTCAGGCTGATTGGCTGCACATGCTGAGGCAAGACCTGTTCTGAGGCACTATCTGTGCTAAGGCAAGACCCATGGAGGACATGGGCTGTTTGGAGGGTATAAATAGGACTCCATGGAGGGACAGAGACAGAGCTTAGCTTGCTGGTACAGCTAGCTGTGCAACACTTGTGGGTCTCACATCTTTGCTGATCTTTGCTCCCCTGGGAGAGGCACAGTCAAGAACTTCTTCTCCGGGTATACCTGCTGGTTCCTCCTGCTTACTTATGCAAGGCTGAGGCTTGGCTGTCTCTGCTGGGTTGTGTTAGCACTGTTGCTAACCTGACTCTACAGAATTGGACTGCTGGTGTACCCATGAAGTGTTTGTGAGTGGCCTGAGCTGCCACTGCCAACCTGTGAACTGACCTGCTGATTTTCAGATGACACAGATGGGAGTTGCTCCAAAGAGCCTTTCTAAACAGGTCCACTTCCCCTGTATCCTTTCTTCCCCACTACCTCTGGTGGGTGGTTGGCTAAAAGGAAGGTTAAAGCATTTAAGAACCACCATCATTAAAAATAAGAATTGAAAAAATTAAAGTTACATTCTTCTGTCAGGGTATTTCATCACTGAAACAGAAAAGTAAAAGGATGCTAGAGATGTGACCATTGTCTGCAAAGGTTCCAGACTTTATAATCTGATTTCTAAGTTCTCTGCACCCTGCCGTAGCACCTTAAAATTTTTGTTTGGCCTGAAGAAATTAAAAAGAAATTCCCATTTTAAAAATATTTTTCTTTATGGTTTCTGTGTCTGCAGGAGTGAATGTTCTCTGTTACAATCACACTAGGCTATACTGGTACCAGGGACCCCAGAGGCAAAGTTAGCTGCCAAAACCCCAGGGGCCACACAGGCTATCGAAAAGTTCAGGAGAGATACCTTGTTGGACATGAAGACTTGCTAGTCACCAGAACCCCCGGCTACTCAGGCCAGAAGGTAGAGAGGAAACAGAAACCAGGAAAAACAAAAAATAAACAAACAAAAAATACCCAGCCAACAAAAACAAACTCAGAAATCAGCATTTAAACCCATAATAACTGCAAAACCCAGATGGCTTAAGGCCAGCATGAGAACATAATCAACAACGGCCAGGGCAATATGACACCACAATAGCCGATTTATTCTACTACAGCAAGCTCTGGGTAATACAGCTGAAGCACAAAAACAAAAAACAAAACAAAACAAAAACAAAAAAAAAACAAAAAACAAAAAACAACAACAAAAAAAATGACCCTAAATCCAATCTTTTTTTTTTGTTTTTGTTTTTTTTGAGACAGTGTTTCTCTGTGTAGCCCTGGCTGTCCTGGAACTCACTCTGTAGACCAGGCTGGCCTCGAACTCAGAAATCCACCTGCCTCTGCCTCCCACGTGCTGGGATCAAAGGCGTGCACCACCACTGCCTGGCACTTAAATCCAATCTTATGAAGATTATAGAGGCTTTTAAAAAGGAAACAAGTAAATCCCTTAAAGAAATACAGGAAAATATAGTCAAACAGGTGAAAGAAATGAATAAAAATTGTTTAATAACTGAAAATGCAAATAGAAGCAATAAAGAAAACACAAACTGAGGGAATCCTGGAGATGGAAAACCTAGGAAAGAATAAGAACTACAGACACAAATATCACCAACAGAATACAGGAGATAGAAGAAGAGAATCTTAGGTGTAGAAAATATAATAGAAGAAATCAACAGATTGTCAAAGAAAATGTAAAATCTAAAAAATTTCCAACACAAAGCATCCAGGAAATTTGGGTCACTATGAAAAGGCTAAACATAAAAATAATAGAATGAGGAGGAGGAGGAGGAAGAGGAGAAAGCTCAAAAGTCCAGAAAATATTTTCAACAAAATCATAGAAGAAAGTTTCTCTAACCTAAAAAATAGTTGCCTATAAAAATAAAAGAAGCTTACAGAAATAGATTAGACCAGGAAAGAAAATCTTCCTACCATATAATAATCAGAACACTAAATGTATAGAACAAAGAAAGAATAGTAAAAGCTGCAAGGGAAAATTGTCAAGTAACATATAGAGGCAGACCTATCAGAATTACACCTGACTTCTCAACAGAGTTTCTAAAAGCCATAAGGACCTGGAATGATGTCTTACAGTCTCTAGGAGAACACAGATGCCAGTCCAGATTTCTATACCCAGCAAAACTTTAATCACCATAGGGGGAAAAGATTCCATCAGTCAATTCCTACAGCTGACAAACACCTTCAGCAAAGTGGCTACATGCAAAATTAAGTAAAAAAATAAAATAAAATAAAAAAATAAATAAAAAATAAAGAGTAGCCTTCCTATATACAAATGTTAAATGGACTCATAAAGAAATTAGGGAAACAATGCCCTTCACAATAGCCACAAACAATATAAAATATCTTGGTAGAACTCTAACTGAGTAAATGAAAGACCTGTATGACAAGAACATCAAGTCTTTGAAGAAAAATTGAGGAAGATATCAGAAGATGTAAAGTTACTCGTGCATAGGTAGGAATAACATAGTGAAAATGGCCATCTTACAAAGGCAATCTACAGATTAAATGCAATCCCCATCAAAATTCCAAAACAACTCTTTAAAGACCATGAAAGAACAATACTCATTTTGACACAGAAAAACAAAAAACTCAGGATAGCTAAGACAATCCTGTCCAATAAAAGAACTTCTGGAGGAATGGCCATCCCTGATTTCAAGCTGTACCATACAGAGCAATAGATACAAAAACTGCATAATTTTTTCATAAAAAGACAGGTTGATCAGTGGAATCCAAGACCCAGGCATAAACACAAATTCCTATAGAAACTTGATTTTTGACAAAGAAACCAAAAGCACACAATAGAAAAAAAAAATCCTTTCAAATGTTGCTGGACTAACTAGATGTCTGCATGCAGAGGGATGCAAATAGACCTATAACTATTACATAAAACTCAAGTCCAAGTGGATCAAAGACCTCAACATAAAATTGGATATACTACATCTGATAGAAGAGAAAGTAGAGAATAGCTTTGAATGCATTGGTACAGGAGACAACTTCTTGAACAGAACACCAATGGCTCAGGCTCTACGATCAATAATTGATAAATGGGACCCCATGAAACTGAAAAGCTCCTGTAAGGCAAAGGACAGTGTCAAAAGGACTAAACTGCATCCTATAGAATGGGAAAAGATCTTCACCAACCCTCCATTCAACAGAGGGCTAATATCCAAATTTTATATATTTAAAAAAAAAACTCAAGAAACTAGACATCAACAAACCAAATGACCCAATCTTAAAAATGGGTTCTAGATCTAAACAGAGACTTCTCAGCAGAGGAATCACAAATGATGCAAAGGACTTAAAGAAACATTCAGTGTCTTTAGCCATCAAGGAAATGCAAGTCAAAGTGACCCTGAGATTCTATCCTACACCTATAAGAATGGTTAAGGAAAAAAAAATCCAAGTGACACACATACTGGCAAGGATGTGGAGCAAGGGGAACACTCCTCCATTGCTGGTGGGAGTGCAAAATTGTACAACCACTTTGGAAAACAATTTGGCTGTTTCTCAGAAAACTGGAAATAGTTCTACCTCAAGACCAAGCTACACCACTCTTGGGCGTATACCCAAAAGATGCTCCATCATACCACAAGGACACTTGCTCAGCTATGTTTATTATTATTTGTAATAGCCAGAAAATGGAACAATCTAGATCCCTCAACTCAAGAAGAAAGAAAGAAAATGTGGTTCATTTACACAATGGAATACTACTCAGCTATTAAAAATGATGACATCATGAAATTTTCAGGCAAATTGATGGAACTAGAAAAGATCATCCTGAGGAGAGCTAGAAAGACAAACATAGTATATACTCACTTAGAAGTGGATAGTAACCATAAAGTACAGGATAACCATGCTACAATCCACAGTCCCAAAGAAGCTAAGTAATAAGGAGGGCCCAAGGGTAGACACTTGAATTCTCATTGAGAAGGGGAAATAGAATAGACATCGGGGTATGTGGAGGGAGGGGGCTTGATGGTATAGGGACTGGGGAAGGGAGCAGGAGCGATCAAGTAGGGGGAGAACAGAGGAGAGAGTACTGGGAGAGAGAACTGGGATCAGTGAGGGCAGGCATCTCTGGGGCATGCTAGAAACTTAGGACAATGGAAACACCCAAGAATCTATGAGGGTGAGCCCATCTAAGACTCCTAGTAATAGAGGATACAGAACCTGAACTGTTCACCTCCTATAACCAGAAAAGACTTCCAATGGAGGGACTAGGACACCAACCTAGCCACAAAACCCTAGACCCACATTTGTCCTGCCTACAAGATGTGGAGGGGTAAAGATGGAGCAGAGATTGAGGGAACAAAGAAAAGTCTAGAACCTCCTGCGAATCTCCATCACAGGCTTGAGTCCCGAGACCAGAGACCTTAGATCTACAAAGCTACCCAGGAATCCACCACCTTACTTCCTATGTGAAGAGGATGCTGGGTGCCCTTGGGACTTCTGTGATTGGCTGGTAGGGAAACAGGCCAGGACCTGGATACCAGATCCTGTCAGCCACTGTTCTGTCTGCCTCATGGTCTTCTGAGTCTTATCACCACTGTAGCAACACCCCCCTGAGTATTCTCCAGGAGTCCCTTGCAACACAATTTATGGTCTAGATGAGACAATGTCAACTGACCCTTGCATGTGTGAACTGAGGGTACCTGGTCCCTCTGCTCCTTCAGTGGGCTGTTCTTTGCATATCCATTAACTCCTTTGTACCCAGAGTAAAGTAAATTCTCATCCTCATCACACAAATATCTCTACCCTCTGCTCTCCAGGGAATCTCAACTCATATAGAGGCCCAGGTATGTTTGGGGTAGCTGAACTTGGCTTCCTGTAGACACCCATCAAAGGCAATATAATATGAATTTATGTTGTAGGGCCTCAACAAGGGAAATACTCGATCCTGCAGGTCAGGTTGTCTTCACACAAACAGATTTTTCCATAATGAACCTCTAGCCACATCTAGGGACTCTCACCCTGGTGTGCACCACCAGAGTGTCACTTCAGTACCAGGCGTACTCCTAACTCAGGTGGGGAGGGGAGTGAGTCCACTCACCTATCCTGCTTGAATCTGTTTCTCCGAATGTATTGACCTGGATGGGATCAAAGTTATAAGCACTCACACTGTCACTGTCTCTAATAGCAAGCAGGAGCTTCCAGAAGAACCATACAGCTAAGAGCACATGAAAGACATGAGCCAGGCTGTGAAGGGTGCCCAAGAGTCTTGTAAAGGATGCTTCAAAAAAAAAAAAAATACTAAAGAACCCTAGAGAAGTAAGCAGATCCCAGCAGGGAAGCACGTCAGATGTGCTTCCTACACTCTTTCAGGGCCATCCTGGACACACACTAACAAGCATCTGTGTGTAGCAGCGGCTGCCCCAGACCTCCTGCCTAATTGGTGGTTTTCCCCATGGAATCCATTGTCACGGGGTCTATCCAGGCTCATCGGCCTTCGTTAGCAAGCCTTCCTGGCGGCAACAGATGGCTCCCACATCATCACCATCCTTAGAATCACGCCTCATGACTGACAATGCCCGAGATGTGTTACCGGTTTCCATTTTCTAATCAAAGGGGTCAGAAGCAAAGGGTGTTGGCAGCTCATGCCTGCAGCTGTCTGGCCTGTCAACTCCCTGCCATGCACGGATTCTAAAAACATGCTGCTGAGAGGAGGACCCGAGTCTCAGCGTTCTGTGTGGCAGCTGCTCTTCCGCTGGGGACCCACTCCAGGACACAGCACACTGATGCCCGCATGGTGGCACAGGGCTTGTGTAGAATGCTCACATACTGTCCAGATCCACACATCAGCTCTAGATTATTTACAATACCCAATGCTATACAAGAGCTTGGAAAAGCTGTTTTATGGTGAAGTTTAAGACATGGCAACCAGAAAAATCAGTATGTGTTTGATGCAAACTCATTTTTACCCAAGTATTTTGGCAGAGGGTCAGTTGGATCTTTAGCTACAAGGCCTGTAGATACAGAGGGATGACCATGCTTACTTAGACAGGGACAAAGGGAGTTGGGAAGATCAAAGACCCCACCAAAGCCTGTGTGTGGTAAGTGGGTATGAATATATACTTACCGTGCAGGAATGTGACTGAACATAAAAGTAACTTTTATGCTCCTGTTGTATGTTGTCTGGGAGGCTCACTGCCCCAGTCTGCTAACCTGGGCCTAGTCCTGGAAGCTTCTAGCCTCTGTGTAATCTAATCTAGTCCTAGAAGGTTTTCAGCCTCTGTGACTTGCTGAATAAGCTCAGCCTTTTCTTG
Organism: Montemys delectorum; assembly: GCA_019843815.1. Classification (NCBI taxonomy): domain Eukaryota; kingdom Metazoa; phylum Chordata; class Mammalia; order Rodentia; family Muridae; genus Montemys; species Montemys delectorum. The sequence goes on along the minus strand of JADRCD010159352.1, from coordinate 11,345 downwards.
TTCTTTTGATCTCCAACTGGTTGGTTCAACTCAGCTGCTCTGGCTCAAACTCCTCTTCAAACTGATTCAATCTGGCTTTTCTCTCAGTTTCTGAATTGCTCTGCTTGGCCTCAAACTAACTCTTACCAATGTTTTCTAATCTTCTGGCTCCTCCTTATTCTCTTGCTCCTTCTGTCTTTACCTGTGTCTAGCTTGTTCTCTCTTCAATCAATATCGCTGTAAAACTCTCCCGGTAATACTGCCTCCTTCTCCCTCACAGTGCTGCTCTGCCCTCCCTCTCAACTCTACTGCACTGCTCTTCACGAACTCTACTGTATCCTGTTCTGTACTCTCTTCCTCCTTTACTGTCTGTCTCTCCCTTAAGCAGCTTCCCTTCCTCTCTCTTCTTGTGGGAATTCTGTCAGATCTTTCTCTGATTCATCACTTTTTCTGCCACTCAGACATCTCTTTTAAACATGGGCTCTTCCTCCTACAAACTAACTTTACCTTCACTGTTTGGGATTAAAGGTAAGTACTAAGGGCGTGTCTGTATTCCAGACAGAGGGATTAAAGGTGCGTGCTAAGGACTGAGCCACACCATAAACAGGAACAGGTTCAAATATCCTGTAACAACTGAAGGCCTCTACATACCTGCTCCCGTTCAGTAGCTGACTCTAGACACCAGAGAGAGAAAGCACTGGAGGTGCCACATGACCCTGATGGTTAATGAGAATAGCCATGCCTTACTCCCCTGAGGCTCTGAGCTGTAGGTGGTGCCCACGTTAGCACATTCCTACTGAAAGTGGAACAAGAGTCCTTGGCTGAACAAGGCATAAATCACTCAAAGTCTCCACAGGGGCCAGAGGCAGAGAGACAGAGATGCTATGGTTACAGCATGCCTTGCAGCTAGACATGGCCACACACTGTAACCTTCCACCCTGCACTGAGAAATATGTAGTATCTTATCCTTTGAATAGAGAACACCCACAGGCAAAGAAGAAAGAAATCACCCAAACATGCCTGAGAAGGAAATGCTGTCCCTGGAAAAGAAATGAAAACAAAGATTAGTGTGTCCCCACCTAAAGAGCAAAGTCCCAGTGTCTTAGCTATTCTATGGAAGCTTTGGGTTCTCACTAGGTCCTTTGGAGGAAGAGCCAGACATTTATATCAAAACTATGAAACACCCAAGCTTACTTTATACATGGAGGGCAAAAATGATACATAGTAAATGCATGTAATTCCCTTTTATTGGTTTGCTTGTTTTCCCATATGTTCCCATTGCCTTTATGGGTGCTGAATTGCCTGATAAGTGGGTATCTTGGTGATGCCCAACACAGCCCTCACTCGGCAGAGATGGTGGGGCCACAGAGGCAGAATTGTGGAAAAGCATCTCACAGTTATGCCTCAGTGGTCTCCTATATCATCTCTCAACACAGGAAAGGCTTGGTGACAGCCCTAGAATGCCTGGTCTGGTTGGCTATTGATGCTCTGTTATATCTCCATGACATAATAGGAACAGAATAAACAGCGCTCCCTGTCCTAGTATGCTTTCTACAGTCATAATAAACCATGACTGAAAGCAACTTGAAAAGGTTTATCTGGCTTACATGTCCTGACTACAGTCAACCACTGAAGGGAATCAGGGTAGAAACTCACTCAAGAACCATGGAAGAGCACCGTGTACTGGCTGGTTCCCCACGGCTTGCTCAGCTTTTTTATACAATCCAGGACCCTTGCCCATGGATGATACCAACCATGGTAGACTGAGCCCTCCCACAGCAATCATTAATAATAATAATAATAATAATAATAATAATAATAATAATAATAATGAGGAGGAGGAGGAGGAGGAGGAAGAGGAGGAGAAGAAGCAGCAGCAGCAGCACAGGCTTGCCCAGAGGTCAATCTTTCTTAATTGAGATTTCCTCTTCCTAGATGACTCTCCCCTTTTTAATTATACCTCTGTGTTTCAGAGTCATTGAGAGGGGATGTTGAGTTGTATGAAGGAACAATGGCTTTACCAATGAAGGACCTGAGACTCAAGCTGGGGAAATGGGTAAAGTACTGGTGGATCTCTGCCCCACAAAAGGGGTGAAGTTTTATTAATGGTTTCAGAGGTTCAAATCTATGCAAATAGGAACGTGCAGCCAAGTTAGCTATTTACCTGAGGGCAATGGGGAATAGGGGAGTTAAAGGGCTGGGGCCAGAATATTCCCTCTAAGGACATGTCCCCAATGACCCAACTTCCTCCCACTGGGTCCCACCTCCCAATAGTGTCAGAGGCTGGTGACACAAAGTCTCTAATGGACACTTAATCAAACCACAGCAGCATCTGAGTCCACTGAAGTTAAATGACTTGTATGTATCATCCTCCAGGTTTCAATGATGTCATATATGTGAGTGTGGTATATTTCCCTTTTTAACTGCTGTTTCCATAGCTCAAGGTGCCTTTGATTCATCAAGTATCTTGAATGATAAAAATATGACGTTTATAAAGCTGGAAATGATTTCAACAGCGAATGTGATTCCTGACAGATTTTTCCCAAACTGTGTCAGGAAGATATCCGTTAATTGGATGGTACAGAAATCAGATTTCCACAAAAGCGATGGTAAGTCACATGTGGAAAAACTCATGTTCTTTGTAAATGTATACGGAGGAAGAAGAAGAAAAAGAATGTGTGGGAATCACAGAAAATTATCAGCAAGACTCAAGAAAAATGACTCCATTTCTCTTCCTTAGGAAGAATGCTTCAAATTATATGATTACGATTTCCAAGGAACCAGATACTCAAATCTTATCAGTAACGCTTGTTTGAGTTCTGCATTTCCACGGAAAATTAGAACCACATTTGGGACTTTGTTCTCGGTCTTTTTTTCTTCTCCCACCCAAACTGAATTGAGATACTCAAGTAAATAGCAGAACACTAGAAGTTAGACCCCAGCCACATGCGAAGCTGTGTGAAGTCCCTTACAAACTGTAAAAGCAAACACCCACCTTGTCCCCGTCAGACCCTGAAAGCCACAGAAATAAAGGCAGCTCCAACTCTCAGGTCTATTTTAAGTAGAGGGTTTAAATGCCACCAGATTATACTGAGATCACCTTTTATAAATGTATTTCTTTAAAAGGGAACCTAATTGAATGTATTTTCTTACACACTATAAAGATGTGGCACAGCCTCTCCGACTTCCTTTGCCTTTGTTTCTTTACATACCAAAAGGATATATAAACTTACAGCCCTGACCTAAGAGAATCCCATGAAAATCAACTTCAAATCTCATAAATGTCTTAGTAACACGTGATGCCTGATGACAGTGGAGGCAGGTAAGGATGTTGGATCCCCTGGAGCTGGAGTTACAGATCTTTGAGAGCTACCTTCTGGGTGCTCGGAATCAAAGTGATTCCTCTGGAAGAGCAGCCAGTGCTTTAACAGCTGAGCCATTTCTCCAGCCCCTAAGTTTTACTTTAACACTCAAAAGTTATTGATTATAATAAGTAGGTAATGATAAAATATTGGCACTCGGATGAGCATCATCTCTCTGACTTGAATGTTACCACAACCACAACCAGAAACTATGAAGACCACATCCCCAGTTCGGTACTGGACACTGCTAATCCAACATGGCCATTTCCCAACCTGGGTTTTTGAATGGTCAACACTGGACTTTATTGACATGGCCCACAGATAGAAAGAGCCTAAGGAAAATTATTCTTGTGCAAAGCCGTGTTCTAAACACTCTGTATATATTACTTCCAGTTAGTGCTCCCTACTTGCCCTCTCAATGGTTTTAAACCTAGTTCAGTTATTATCTACACTGTTTTACGACGAAAACACCAACATAATAGATCTTGGTAAATGCGGAGATGGTATGTAAATACTGAGGTCTCTAGAGTACACGTCCACCACCATTACACTGTAGTAGCTCTTAAAACCAAACAGAACAAAATTTCATTGAGCAGGGCAGTCAGACTCTAGAGCTCTAATTATGGTGTGGTGTGGACAACTAACCATTCTGTGTCACGTACTTGAAATGTGCTAAGAAACCACATCCTAACACGTGTACACAGAGGAGCTGCACAGAGTTACAGAGGTAATTAGTTTGATACAGTAATCACTTCATAATATATACTATGTATTTCATATATATCATATATTTCACATATATGATTTTCATATATATTATACATATTAAGATATATAAATGTATGTTTTACATATAAAATATATATAATATATCTCATATATGTCATATCTTTTTCATTTGTATATTTCATATATATAAATAGCTATAAACTGAAATAACATGTTATATGTTTGTGTTGGTTATTTTGTCAACTTGACACAAGCTAGAGCCATTTGGAAAGAAATCTTAAATTGAGGAATTGCCTCCATCAGAGTGGTCTGTGGGCACAGAAATGGAATGTTCTAAAAGTGAGTGTAGTGAAGTTGCACATCCCTATAGATACACCAAAAAAACCAAACCAAACCAAAACAAAACTGAATTGTACACTTTAAATGACTGAATTACATGGCATGTGGGTAACATCTCAATAAAGCTGTTATTTTAGCCAGCCACAGAGAGGGCAGGATTTTAACCTTCTTTATGAAAAATTTAAAACATGTACCAAAGGGAAGCAAGGTGCACAGTAAACTCCCAGTTCAGCCCTCTACATTAATGGCTTTCAAAAACTCACCAGTCGCATTTTTAATCTATTATCCTCTTCCACCTCTAGATTTCTTGCTTTTTTTTTTTTTTACCTGTACTCTTTTACATTAAACAGAATGTTGTCATTCTGATACAGAGCAATCACCACAAAGAGGGAACATAATAGCCTAGCAGTAGCTTGGACGGGTCCTGCATGATGCCAGGTATGCCTTTTCAGCAGCTCAGGAGGAACCCCGCGCCTCGCCCTCCTGTGGCTCTTCTACCGCCTGTCACAGGTTATGGAGCCTTCAATCTCAGCACAGGCTCATCATCAGCCTCTCCCTCCAGTCCCCAAGAGGGAGAGGACCCCTGTGCTCATTCACATCAGAGTTACCTAAATGTAAAATGCATGGGGACTGGGGTGGGGTGCTGAACCAGTATAGAAGAAACAAAAGGAGGGGAGGAAGCTAATCTTTGCAAAGTGGGACAGCCAAGAAAAACAGGCTGTTCTGATGGCACTGTTTTTTTTTTTCTTTCTTTCTTTCTTTTTTTTTTTTTTTTAAAAAACTATAAACAAGAGCTTCTGTTTATAGTTTATATTAACAACCATAAAAAGGCAAATTTTCCTTAAAACCAAGACCAAGCAACCAACCAAACAAACAAAGAAACTCTACTCCCAACATGGGGTGGAGGTGATTAGTGTCCAGAGCCGAGGAGTGCACACAGACATCAATAAGGTTTAATCTCAGATGAGAAATAGCTCTCAGAAACCTGACCTCCCAGGTCATTGGTGGCGCTTTTCTCCATGAATAAAAAATGACCTCCTCTTTGCCAGGGGAACATGAGACAGGCTGATGGCTGTTTCTATAGGAGTTATTAATAACGCCTCTTGTCAACTCTGATCTTATTTAAGATGCGTGTCAGGTGCAGATAATCAAGTGAGCCATGTATATAAATGCATTTTATAGCACTCATGAGTGCAATGTTGAGTTCACATTCCAGGGATCTCTCACATTAACCCTCGTTTTCATTGATTAGCCTTCCAAAGAGACTGGTGATTTTCTACTTCAAACCATCCTCAGAACCCAGATCCTACTCAATAATTAAAGGGATGTTTGCTCATCTTAAGAAATGAAGCTCAGTCATTTTGTGAGTTTCAACTCATCTTCCCAAATCAAGTTGTCGAAGATTGGAAACCCTGACATCTCTCACGAGTGGCCTCAAGAATAGTCTCAGGATGGTTTGGTTTTAGGATTTATTCATTTTATTATGTGTGTGTGTGTGTGTGTGTGTACACGCACATGCATTCGTGTGTTTAAGAGGCCAGAAGGGGGCATCAGATTGCCTGCCTGAATCTGGAATTCCAAGTATTTGTAAACTTCCCAGTGTGGGTTCTGGGAACTGAGCCTGGGTCCATTGCAAAAGTATTAACTCCTCGGAACTGGGAAAAAGGATCATTTCAAATAGGCTATTTTTCTTTGGTGGATGATTAAAATACAGTAAAAAGATGATAGATTCAAGTAGTTGATCCAAGTTCTTTTCTTTACTAACTAACCACGGAAACGGTACACAGGATCCCTAAGTATCCTCTGCCTGCCGTCAGCCCCTGGCAGGGTACAGGCATCTCCTCCAACCCCCTCAGTCCCCTGCCCAACTCACGGGTGACGGGCCTGGTCTGCTCTGGCTGGACGCTGTCCAGGGACTGGGTGCTGGGCACCGCAGAGACACTGGAGCTCCTCACAAAGCCGAAGGCCGCCAGCTTGGCTGCTGGGAGTCGTGAATAGCCAGGAGGACGAAGCCCAGATTTTGGTAGACTGGACTTTGAAGCATTGGAATTGGAGGCTTTCTTGAGGTCTGTTGAAATGAATCAAAATCAAAACAAAAGGAAAATTCTCAGTGCATAGCAAGATAAAAGAATGTCGCAGAGTGTGTTCCATCATGACTAGACTAACCGTACAGGCTCCAATTCTGCACACTGTGAATCAATCTTTGTTTTTTTAGATGCCTTTTGATTTTCACTGATAAGGTTAAGTAACTTCATAAAATCATACTAATAGAGCAATAGGGTGACGAGAACTCAGATACTGTTCTTCTAACTCTTGTCTGATTTTTCATAACTTTATGGTGCCCAAGATAAATAGCTTTTATCACACCAGCATAACAGCTATTCTACAAATCCTACCCTAATCAGTTATAGCATGATAATGTTATGCTTTGTAACAGAAAGAAGTTTCATAATGTGGGACACATCTGTACGGTGGAAACTTAGAAACAAGCGGTTTTATTAATATCAACAGTTGCTTGTTTACACACACATCTCTGTGTCTAGGTTTCCACGTTCCCCCGATCCCCACTTTGTATTGTGATAGTGATTTAGTTCAGCAAAAGAACAACATGAGATATAGAATATAGTAAAATAGCAAACCCATCTATAAGAGAAAGGCAGGTGCTTCAAAGGACTCAGGAAGGAGAGCCATAGCAGCCGCTTGCCCTGGGGGAAGCTCACAGTCTGAGTAGGAGAGGTACGCAAGTCAGACAACTGGACAGGAATTAGGGCAGACAACTGGACAGGATGGAGGACAGACAAGAGGCTAGGAATGGAGGACAGATAACTAGCCTCACTTTAAGGCCTAGGAAAGGCTAAAGGGTGTGGGATACAAAATGGAAAGAGGTACCAACTGTTGGAAGTTATTTTATAATTATGAAAACAAGATATACCTTAAAATTTAACACACAATGGACTTTAACCATGTGATTGGCCTCACGGAACTATGTTCCATGAATCATCCCTTATTTTAGTCCTCTCGCTTTGAGGTGGGGTCAGCCAGACTAATTCTCCAATGACTGACTGGGCAAACTCCAGGCCCTCACCTTACCCTGAGAACAGCAGGGTCTTCTTGTAAAGTATGATGCTGTAACTCACATTCAGCACCTAATGTATAGTCTGGCAGGTATTCCAACCGGTGGTAGCACTTCTCTTGTTCTCCCATTACTAGTTTTTATTTTAGTTCAAACTTCAAATTAGTTCCCAGGTATGTACCCAGCCAGGGAGTGTAAGGACGATGGTGTCGTCCTACGAAGCCAGCACCTCTGCAGCGGCACTGCACTTTCAAGAGTGAATTCTTTACAGAACAGAAAAAGAGTGGACATGAGATAAAAGATGTCTGGCATTATGCTGGCAGGAGACAGAAGGGGAAACCCTCTCTTCTGGGTGCTTGATGGGAGCAGCCATGAACATCAGTTCAAAAATGGCCCCTGGTGTGCTGGACAACTTAAGACTTTCTGTGAATATACTCTTTAGAGAGGTGAAAGCAGGCATCATGGGACTACAGCCTGCAGCCTGGAAAGCACAATGCTAGGCTACAGAGAAGAAACCTTCAAACACAATTGTGTGGCATACACAATAGATAGAAGCCTGGTTCAAACCAGAGGGCTGTCATTTGGCCTTTCCCTCCAGCCATAACATGTTCACCATCGTGCTGTCTAGAGGTGGAAATCCCCTTGGCTTGAGAGCTAGGAAGGAAGGAAGGAAGGAAGGAAGGAAGGAAGGAAGGAAGGAAGGAAGGAAG